>JAGKTI010020195.1:0-16499 GCA_018397915.1 Birgus latro | reverse complement strand
AGGATGGAAGTGGTGGAAGCAATGAAGAAAGTTAAAATGGGGAAAGCCCCAGGAATTGATGGAGTGTGTGGTGAAATGCTGAAGCATGGGGGAGAGATAGTAATAGAATGGATGTGGAAGGTGTGCAGATTGGCTTGGGAGGAGGGTAGAGTCCCGGAGGATTGGAAGTCAGGTATAATTATTCCTCTGTACAAAGGAAAAGGCGAAAAAGCAGTGTGTGGTAATCATAGGGGCATTTGCCTTCTCAGTGTAATAGGAAAAATATATGGTAGGATACTTATTGACAGAGTTAGGGAAATTACTGAGGAATTAGTTGGAGAAGAACAAGGAGGTTTTAGGAAGGGAAGAGGTTGTGTAGACCAGATATTCATTCTTAGATCCGTAGTGGAAAAGTTTCTAGAGAAGGGCAAGAAGTTGTATGCAGCCTTCATGGATCTGGAGAAAGCATATGACAGGGTGGATAGACAAGGTTTGTGGAAGGTACTAAGAATATATGGAGTGGATGGGAAGTTGTTGAAGGCAGTGAAGAGTATGTATGAGGGTGCTAAGGCTGCAGTGCGTGTGGATGGCAAACTGAGTGAATCTTTCCATTTGAAGGTTGGATTGAAACAAGGATGTGTCATGTCTCCATGGTTGTTCAATCTGTATATGGATGGGGTTATAAAAGAGATACAAGGTCGGGCAGTGGATATTGGAGCGGCCCTAGTGAGTGAGGGCAGTGTTTGGAAACTACCTGTACTGTTGTTTGCAGATGATACTGTGTTGTTGAGTGAAGACGAAGGGGAGCTGCAAGGCTTGGTAGATGAGTTTGGGAGAGTGTGTAAGAAACGGAATCTAAAGGTGAATGTGGGGAAGAGTAAAGTGATGGTCTTCGAGAGAAGTGAAGCCAGTGAGTGTACAGTGAGATTGGATGGGAAGGATATGGAGAATGTGAGTGAATTTAAGTACTTGGGCAGTGTGATGAGTAAGGATGGTAGTCTGGAGGGTGAAGTGCTCGAAAGGGTACAGCAGGGAAGGAAGGTTGCTGGTTCGTTGAAAGCAGTGATAAGAAACAGGGAGGTGAGCATGGAAGTGAAAAAGTTGTTACATGACAGTATTGTGATACCAACTCTGACATATGGAAGTGAAGCTTGGACCCTGTTGGAAGGACAGAAGTCAAGAGTGAGAGCAGTGGAAATGAGTTATTTGAGAGGAGCATGTGGAGTCACATGGAGAGACAGACTAACAAATGAGGAAGTGAAGGAGCGTTGTGGTGTGGTTGAGGACGTGATGGGAAGCGTTAGGAGAAACACGTTAAGGTGGTTTGGGCATGTGGAGAGGATGGAGAGTGAAAGATTGACGAGGAGAGTGTATGTGAGTGAGGTGGAGGGGGCGAGAGGGAGGGGGAGGCCGAGGATGAGATGGAGGGATGGAGTGGAGAGGTATATGAGAGAGGGGGGTGTGAGTTGGGAGCGTGGTAGTGAAATGGCAGGGGACAGAGTGACATGGAGGCGATTTGTTTGTGGCCACCCCGTTCG
Organism: Birgus latro; assembly: GCA_018397915.1. Lineage (NCBI taxonomy): Eukaryota > Metazoa > Arthropoda > Malacostraca > Decapoda > Coenobitidae > Birgus > Birgus latro. The sequence goes on along the minus strand of JAGKTI010020195.1, from coordinate 14,982 downwards.
GGATTGAGGCGTCTGGCAATAGATAGATAGGTAGACATTGTTAAACATCTTGAATCTAACAACTTATTTTGTAACAGGCTGTGGTTTTCACCACTTAAGATCCACTGTTGATATACTTGGTCTGTTGGACTCATACTATCCATCAGTCAATTTACCAACATGGAGAAACATGTAGTAGCCTATAACATTTCCAAAGCTTTTGACAGAGTGTGGCACCATTCTCTGTTGTCCAAACTCCCTTTCAGTGGCCTGTTATCTATTGTTCCACTGATTTCCTCATATCTCAGGGACAGAAAGATTAGAGTTAAATTAGATGATGTATATTCCAATTTCCACTCGATGAATGCTGGTGTGCCACAAGGATCAGTCCTGGCTCCAACCTTATTCCTAATTCATTTTAATGGTCTCTTGTCTGTCACTCATTCATGCATGATGACTCAACGCTTCACAATTTCTTCACACTTAAAAACCCATTCACAAAGTTTGATGTCTCTAACTCCCAACTTAGTACAGCAATCTCCATACATCAAGACTTACCTAAGATCACTGAATGGGGAAAACCAGGTATATACGATTTACTAAGAGACAAATATTGCCTGATTCCAATATTACTTTCAGTGCAACCAACATTCCTGCCACCAAAAGTATTGAAATTCTTGATATTTCAGTTAACAGTACCCTTAGTTGGACCTCTCATGTTGGATCATTTGCTAAAACTGCTTCAGAGAAACTTGAATTATTGTATAGAATCCCTAACTTCTTAAATGATGAGCAGTTAACTATAATTTACAGGAGTCATGTGCACTCTTAGCTTGAATATTGCTCACCCTTGTGGTGTGGATGTGGAGAGGTTGCACTAAACCAACTGGACAAAATTCAAAACAGTCATAAGAATAATTAATAACCCTGCATTTACAAATGAACTACCACCCCTACAAGTAAGAAGGAATATTGCCTGCCTTGCAATTTTTTACAGATACAGTAAGACCTCGCTATAATGGACTAATTGGGACCCAAACCATTCCGAAAAATGTGAAATTCCAATAAAAGCGACATCCGGACTTCTCCCTGCTAATCCGGACTTTTTCCGATACATCAGACATTAGTCCAGATCACATGAACGGTTTTTAAACTGTTTTGGCTACCATTGTGGTACTGTACTGTGTTATAACTTCACTACATTAATCAAATGGTATAATACGAGTATAGATAATAATACTGCACTGTACACTGATAAACATCTTTCATTTACCTTATTGTGGTGAACATAGCTGAAGTGGTTAGACAGTCTGGAGTGCATCTGGCTTTATCAGACCTTTTCTGATATATAGGAATTTAGTCTGGTAGCTCCTCGAGTCCAATAAAAGCAAATTCCTTTCTGTTGAAATCTGTTATATCGAGGTTTAACTGTACTTTTATTGCAAGTGCTCATTCGAACTTGCATCTATTGAGCCATCTCTCTGTGCCCTCCCCGGTGCTACAGGAGCATCTGATAATGCTCATGACTGGACTGTCACATTGCCATATTTCAGAACTTCTACCTGTCAGAATTCTTTTTTTCCCTGTATTGCTTCTCTTCAGAACTCACTTCCCCAGAATAGTTTCTTTCCAAACTTCTTCCTACAGCAGTTTAAGTCCAACTGCTACAGATTTATGATGAATGGAGGACACCTGCAATCTGGTGTATGATTTTTTAAATTTAATTTGTTTTTCCTTCCACTGTCCATCTGTAAAAAAAGAAAAGAAGAAAAAAACATACATTTTTGTTATGAAGTAACTCCTGGAGGGTGACAAGATTGACAGTGATGAGTCATACCTGTAGTTATGCAAGTAAATGCAGTACATATTTAGAACTCAAATAGAAGTCTATCAAAATTTTTCCAGCAGTTTCATTGATGTAATTATTGATTTGAACATTCCTATCAGGATGTCGCACCGCTGCCTAGGTGTCGATATGATATTTATCTCGGGAATATTATCCTCCCATATTTAATACTGAGGTAGCGCGGAATCACCCCGACACCGGCAACGCGCGACTTGTGGCTTCACTACACGCCACTACAAACATGTACTTAGAACTGGGAACTGGAAGAAGTGAAAGAATAATATGGTTTTTCTAGGCTTTAATTACCAAAAATTATTTAGAAAATATTTACAGGTATAAAACCCTGAGGTATTTCCCACCTCATTTCACTTCATATAAAGTTCCGTGCCAGAAACTGCACTCAATTCACTTTATTACTAACACTATATTAATAAATCAAAGCCCTTATAAAAGTTCTATGCTTAAAAGCATTTTATATATATAATCCCATAATAATTTCCAGTGCTGTCACAAACAAAGCACTCTCTTTAGTCACTCATATATATATAGCCACACTATTACATTAGTACAAGAAAAACACATTTAAAAACATTCAAAAACTTTGCTCCTTCCGTTTCTAACTAGAGTCCTTTTTACCAGCCCCAGACGACAGACAGATATAATAGCACTGTTAGCCAGTTTGTACCCGCGATTACCACAAGCATGTACTTTTACTCACTACTAAAAGAAGCGCTCTCATGTCGTTTCTGGAACTCTCACTCTCGGCTACACAGCGACGTCTCTCCGTGCCAGGCTACGTCAGGCTGCGTCCTCCCGCCACGATGTCACACACGGCTCTGCTCTATCCTCCAGTCTCAAATGAGGTCCGTACCCCTTTCTGGCCTCAAGGGTTGCCGATGTTCACCAGCAGGTCACATGGTTGCGAGGTGGGTGATGGCCTCACCCACTCATCCACCGCCCTCACCCACACGTCAACTGTGTCATCCACCGTAGAGGCCCTAGCAAAATCGCCGCGTCAGCTTGGTTCCCACACCGCAAAATCTCGTAGTCAGCTCATGCTCTCACGGTCTGAACTGCCTAGCCAACACTTTTCTGTATAAACAACTAACCAACACCACCATTACTCCTCTCTCTATCTCTTCTCCTCCTTCCATTTACCCTTCCATTTACTTCTTCCTCTCAACTTCCCTTCCTTATTCCACCTCCCTATATTTATTGCCCACAGCTGAACATAGAATCGACATCGAAATCTCTACCCTTTCTCTTCTGTCCGTGCTCCACTCTAAACTCACATCCAGCAGGTGTATTTGCCTCCACACCTGCAACAGCTGCGTGTCTGCTTACACCTTCCTGAGGGGATGCTTGTCGGCTTCCTGACATTTCTCCCCCCAAAGATGAAGTCACACGTCCTCGTCGTGAGTAGGGCATGGCGGGGTTTCGTGCACGTCGACGTCTGAGTATGGACTCTAGTCTGCAACATGTACACCCACAGCCAGTAGTGTAACACTTATAAAGGATATATGTGGACAGGAGAACCAGAAAGAGAGCTATTCCAGCATGGACATAGTACCAGAAAAGGTGGAAGAACCGAAGGGTTTGAGAGGTTCAATCAACTGCAACTGACTTTGATATTTAAGGAGGTCATCCAGAAACAGAGGAGTAATGTTAAGGTTTGGTCCTAAAGTGGGTAAGTCCTTTATAGCTGTAAGTTCAGCATGTGTGAGTGAGGTACTGAGGTTTAGGAGATGGGGGTAAACAGTGAGCTTAGTTTCTACAGCAAGAGTTGCATAAGCAGGAAGGGTCAAGGCTTCACTGTGGGTGCTACAGCCATCTCCCAAGACCAATTTCCCTACTCCCTTTACAACTTGCACGGTTTTCCTTATTTTGTTCACCGCTCACTTCAACGTGAAATACAAAGACTGGGCTGTAGAGTAGCACCAGTAATTTTTCAGCTTCACAAAAACTGGACTGAATGAAGTTAAGATTTCTTTTCTACAGAGCTTAGTGGCATTGTTTCTGTTAAGAAAAGAATCGCTCTCACAAGATGGGGTCGCGACATGATAGACAGATCCCAAAGGTTCACAGATCACCAAGTCCTGGTGGTCCCTGCAACTGGCGAAATCTTGAAACAGCACATAATGAAGGCGATCTTCCGTGAAAGCAAGGAAGTTATACTGGTGAAGTACTCTCACGTAGACCTCCGTAGCAGGCACACTGTAAGGAAGTGAGGTGATCCTAAATATGTCAAATACATCAGAAGGGTCACCCAACACTGGTATTAGTAAGTAAAAGCACACAGCTGACATGTAACCTCTAGGTACAACTTTGATGATGTCACGATACAGTGCTAGATATTCTGGCCTCGCTGGGAAAAGCAGACCCGGCTCCTTGAGTGAGATATTCCCCAGTAATTCCAACAAGATTTCGTTAGGGACCATATCTAGACTCAGCCTAGCCTGGAGCATTTCTTGAATACCCAACTTAATTCTAAAATGATCAGCTATGATGTCAGACAGGGCGAGTTGGAGGTTAAATAAAGCCCCATACATCTTTACTTCATTCTCCAACTCTAAGGTCTTCAATGAATACAGTCGTATAATACTGTAAGAAATATTTGCAGCCTTCTGTATCTTCAACAGTGCTGCCTGCATGTGTGACACGTTTCTAATTGTCGTATTCAATACCTTGGAATGAACATTTAATACTGACCTCTCCTTCTCTGACATCGTCTCAAGGATCCCTAATCTAGCATGAATGTCATCAACCTGTTGTTGAGTAGCTGTTCCAAACAAAACATTGGCAAACTGCCCCAATATGTCGATCGCACCCCGTCTGGAGCGACGACTCCATGGATGATCTGACATGAGATAGTCTATATAACTGCTCAAATCTTGATAGCGAGTATCAAATTCAACTTGAAATGCATGCACAGTAGTCCGTAATGAAGCAACTAGAGCGCTGCCATTATCCATGTGGCCTATATTCCACAATATGGCATCACTCAAGTCGCGAGCAACACGTAAAGGTTGGAGCAACTCCTCCTTATTAAGTACAACTGGAACTACATAGTTATTGCCTGTAATCATCAAATGACCCGCAGGTGAAAACACCAATCCCAAGTTGGCAGGTGTCTCCTCTCGTGGTCCTATCGATTCCAATTGGGATGGACTCACCCAAACCCAAGCAATCATCTGCAAGAGATTTGTAAAACTATAACCACAAGTTCACCTGACTATCATGTATTCACTTTGTAAAAACTACATGTCTCCTGTGTTGTCCTCAGTCACTTCAGTCTGTGTTTCAGTCACACCAGGTGCCTCTGCTTGTGCAGTCTGATACTCAATAGGTCTATCCATACACAACGGGTAGTCTGGGACACTAGAATGTGACCGCAGACTATATCTACAAGGTGGTGGAGTGTGAGGTGTGGTGTGGTGTGAGGGAGTGGTAACTGGCCCTGACTCAGTGGCGGCTGGCAGCAAATCCGCCGAGTTGCCAGTTCCACCATAACCTGTAGCCTGACTTACTTGTGGAAGAGGCAAAGTAAAGTCAATTACAGGCCCTGGGATACCTTCTTCCTCATTTATTTCCTCACCTGCACCTTCCCCTTCATCCCCAGTCTCTCCACCTTCATGAATAGGATAAGCCATTCTTGCATTATGATTTTGCTTCTTCGTAATACACTCCTCCTTGACCACCTTCACCCTGTCAGTGTGTAAAGTGGTTACTTTCCCCCCTTGTATAGGACGAACCTTGATAACAACATCATTTACCTGATCAACTACACGATAGGGTCCTGAAAACAAAGGTTGCAATTGGCACCCCCCTGGCAGGAACAGTCTTCACATAGACATGGTCCCCTACCATAAGTGGTTTCATTATACATGGCTTTGCCCTTCTGTTCTCGTTCTCTGTGCTCGCACGATCGAGAAAGTCCTGGCATCTTTCGAAAACCTTTGTTGCCATGGCAGCAAATAAATTAGGTATATCCTCAAGGTTGTACTTCAAAGATGGGTCCTGCACTACATGATAAGGCACCTGTGGGTCCCTGAGAAACATCAAGGAGTAAGGGGAATCACAGATAGTCCGATTATATCCAGAGTTATAAGCCATCATCGCAACTGGTACCATTCTATGCCAGTGATTAGCGTTCTGATCAACCATAGTTCGTATTATTTGTACGATGGTGCCATTTGCCCTTTCCACCAATCCATTAGAGGATGGGTGATAAGGAGTAATGTTCACATGTTTCATATGCAACAACCATGCCAATTCCTGAAACACCTTGTTAACGAATCAGTTCCCCGATCCTTGACTAATTGTTGTGGAGTTCCGTAAACACAAATGACTCGCTCCACAAACACTCTAGCCACCTTTTCGGCAGACTTAGACTTTAATGGTTCTGCGACGAGAAATCGAGTCATCGCATCAATGAAAGTTAAGACATAATAATGCCCTTCCTCTGATCTATTTAGTGGACCAATCAAATCCATGTGATACCTGACCCATGGGGCAGTGACATCGGGGAAATGGAGAAGCGGGCCTGGGGCGTCCCCCGAACGCTTCGAACGTATACACTGGGTACACCGTTTGCAAAATTCCACGACATCTCTCTCCATCTGAGGCCAGTATGCAAACCGTCTCGCGCGAGTTAAAGTAATCTTGGTTCCACCATGACCAGATAACGGTAAGCAATGAGCAAGTCTAAGTGCAGAATGAACGCTATCTTCTGGGACTACAATTTGGAATACTTCCCCTATGCCAAATGACCGACTCTCCTTCTTATAGAGCAAACCGTCTGGCAACAAATGAAAGCAGTCTAACTTTGCTGGCAATTTTGGTACCTCCCTAGTCTCATTCTGCAAATAACTCTTTAATCTACCCCAAACTGGGTGTGCATCTTGCTGTCGCCTTATCTCAGTGACATCCCAATCTACTGTGTCTACTTCCACAGTGCCTGAACTCACAAGTAGTGCAATTTCATCTTCATCACTAGACTGAGTCATTCTCAACCGGGATAGAGCATCCGCTACGACATTCTGTTGCCCTGGTAAATATTCAACCTTGATGTCATATTCGGCCACCTGGATTTGCCATCTTGCAATCCTCCCTGAGGCCGCATTTACATTAAACAACCAAGTAAGAGGTCGATGATCGGTCTGAATCAATATCTCATAACCCAAGATAAGCGGTCTGTTCACCTTCAACCCATAAACAATGCTCAGCGCTTCCTGCTCTATCGTAGCATAGTTCAACTCTGCCTTGTTTAGAGCACGTCTGAAAAAAGTCAATGGCCGAAGGAACCGTTGATCATCTTTCTGTTGCAAAACTCCGCCAATCGCCGTACCGCTGGCGTCCGTAGTCAACACAAAAGGTCTATCAAAGCGAGGAAAAGCTAGCAATACATCTTCCGCTAACCTCCGTTTAAGCTCACAAAACGCACGGTGTGCCCTCCACTCCACGTGCTGTTGTGTGTTCTTCACATCTCTTTTCCCACGAGTAAGTTTCGTGAGTGGTGCCGCTATCTGGGAGAAATTTTCCACAAACCGGCGATAATAATTCACTAACCCCAAGAAACTCTGGAGTTCTTTCAAAGTACTAGGAACCGCAATATCTTGGATTGCACAGATTTTCTCTGGCTGAGGGCGTAATCCCTCAGTGGTGATGACATGACCTAAGAAAGATACCTCCTGTTTAAAGAAACTACACTTTGGCAATTTAATAGTTAACTTTGCCCCTTCAAGACGTCCCAAGACCTCATCTAGGTTATGTACATGAGCATCAAACGTCTTCCCATAAATGATAATGTCATCCAAAAAAGTATGGGTTATCTTTCCCGTGAGACCAATCATGACTTCATTAATTATACGCTGGAAAGAAGCCGGCGCATCTTTTAATCCAAACGGAAGGTTGCAATACTCCCAGTGCCCTTCAGGTGAGGAAAAAGCCGTAAGAGGCCTAGACTCCTCATCCAAAGATATCTGGTGGTAACCCTGCTTCAAGTCTAAATTACTGAAATATTTATTCTCACCTAACTGTGAAAGAATATGCTCAATATTTGGCAAAGGGTAAGGATCTGTAACTATCTGCTTATTTAAATGTCTAAAATCTAAGCAGATCCGCAAACCACCATCCTTCTTAACTACTGGGACCAGTGGTGAAGAATAAGGTGAATAAGAAGGCCTGATAATCCCCTGTCTACGTAAATCCCCAAGTTGCGTACGTACTTGATCATGCCACTTTGTCGGTATGCGGTATGGCCTACGGTTTACTACCGGTCCATCCGTCCGCACATATGTGATGATAGAAGTAGGGTGAGGTCGTAAGCAGGTCCTCGGGAAGTGCAAACACACTTGGGTGTTTCCTTATTAGCCTTTTTAATGCCTCATTTTCTCGGCTTGAAGGAATGGTTATCTGATCTACTTCCGTGTACAGTTTCTGGAGTCTATCCTCACTCATTACACTAGTGATCTGATCTCCCCCTTGTCCCACTTGCTCCTCTCCCCACCTGACTTCTTCATAAGGGGATACAGTACCTACCTTAAATTCTCCATCTATAAATATCCGGTCAGGGGTTAAATTCGCATATGCGACAGTAAAACATGTTCCTTCCCCTGTTGCCCCATTATCCACTGGACTTACAATGTCGGGCCACAGCACTGCCGCAATCGAACTACCAGTGTTTGGCATAAACATTCCTACCTCCCACCCACTTAACGCTGTCTTTAACGTTATTGCTCCGTATGTGTAAGGTTCCAGAATGTCTGTCTCATTTGTGACACACTGACTTGTCACAAAATCTGCTTCCTCATTTTCCTCGGATGAAGGAACTGTTTCAGTTATCACAAAGGAAGGATTGAACTCTACACGAGAAACACTTCCTCCCTTGGTCACCAAATCAAGTTCCTCTTCCCCGACTTTTATACATAGCGGGTTGGCGGTGATACTTAGGCTATGTGCGAATATGAAATCAACTCCCAAAATTATGGAAACGGTTGAGGGTAAGTCCCTCACTACCACAAATTCCTGATCATATTTCCTATCACCTAATCCTACCTGGAAATTCACCAATCCCAATATATCCATTGCATCACTGCTAGCGGACACCAACCCACCACCTCGATAAGGTCGGAGATCAGTATCAGGCCCTGACGCAATTTCATAGGTCTGTTGGCTAATCAAAGATTTACAAGCTCCTGTATCCAGAAGTATCTCACAATGTAAATTCCCACACATACCTCTAACCACCGCCAACTTCGCTACTCCATCACTCGTTGTGGCAATGACTAAGTTCCCCAACCCAATTCGTCCGGCTTTTTTTTTTCTTCCTCGGGTGACTTAGTCCTTTTCCAATTACACTGATCTGTACTATGCGTAGTACTCTGACATTCCCTGCATCTAGCTACTGACTGTCCAGGATTATCTACGCGGACCGCACAGTGCTCAGCATGATGTCCCGTCATGGAGCAACGAAAACATTTAATCCTTTTCCTCTGCTCCTGTGACAAATGATCGTATTTCCCCCGTTGGAGGGGCCTGTCCGCACGACACCATTTGGCGAAGTGCCCTGGCTTCCCACACCTACGGCAGTCATTATTGTCACGGGAACTGCCGCGTGAACTTTGATGAGTGTCTGTGCCGCCACTCGCACTCGTACGATTTCTCGCCCCAGTGTTCGGCTGAACCTTTGGCCTAGGCGACGCACTAACACTGCCAGCACTCGGGTTCACACTAGCAATCGTTCCCTGTCTTCTTTCTTTCAGTACATTTTCTTCTGACAGAGGCGAATTTGTCTTCTCTGCCCACTTGACTCCTTCTTTTGCTATCTCTACTGGGTTACGGTACCTGCTCTGTGGAATATGTGCAACATACTGCTTAGCAAACATGTCCAGAAAATTATTAACAATGATGAGATCCACTGATTCCTGGAAAGTGTCACGTAATGTAACAATCCTATCCCCCAGGCTCTGTAACCTGTAGAAGTAGTGAAGTGGAATTTCCCCGGGGTTCCGCTTCGCCGTAAGTAACTCCTGGTGTAATGTTTCTAGGCTTTCCTCAGTATAATATTGGTCCTTCACACGACCTTTGAAACTATCCCAGCCATCATTAGAGTCCCGGATTAAAATCTCCATAATCTCTTAATCTCTTGTGCAGGACCAAGTGAAAATGTCCTAGCTACCTCCATTCTCCCCTTCGTAGTCCACTTCGAAGTATCATTGGTCCTCATCTCTATATCACTTAACCAGATCATAACATCTGGCTCCAATCGTTTTCCTGGATATTCCAGTGAGGAGCGAAATTTTGAACTACAAAAATATTTTATGGCCCCCAATTGTTGTATGGGATTCTTACTATTATCTGAGATGGCCTGGGATAATTGCTGAGATAATTGGGCAATATCTCCCCCAGTAGTTCTCGAGGGGTGAGGATTAACAGGTGTTGAAGTCATTTTGTCAGAGTCTTCTGTGTCAGGATCGTCAGAAACAAAGCCAAAACCAACAGAAACAGAGTCAGAATCGTCTGAATCAAGTAATTCCTCAACTGGGTTTAGATCGTCCTCCCAATCAAAATCACTCATTTACAGAACAAATTAAAAAAAGAAAAATATTCACTTCACTATTTCTTCCTTCCAGTTCCCTTAAGTTGTTTCCTTTAATTACTCAAAGTTGGGATTAACAATTAATATAAGTATATCCCCACCGCTACTACCAGATGTCGCACCGCTGCCTAGGTGTCGATATGATATTTATCTCGGGAATATTATCCTCCCGTATTTAATACTGAGGTAGCGCGGAATCACCCCGACACCGGCAACGCGCGACTTGTGGCTTCACTACACTCCACTACACAATGTACTTAGAACTGGGAACTGGAAAAAGTGAAAGAATAATATGGCTTTTCTAGGCTTTAATTACAAAAAATTATTTATAAAATATTTACAGGTATAAAACCCTGAGGTATTTCCCACCTCATTTCACTTCATATAAAGTTCCGTGCCAGAAACCGCACTCGGTTCACTTTATTACTAACACTATATTAATAAATCAAAGCCCTTATAAAAGTTCTATGCTTAAAAGCATTTTATATATATAATCCCATAATAATTTCCAGTGCTGTCACAAACAAAGCACTCTCTTTAGTCACTCATATATATAAAGCCACACTATTACATTAGTACAAGAAAAACACACTTAAAAACATTTAAAAACTTTGCTCCTTCCGTTTCTAACTAGGAGTCCTTTTTACCAGTCCCAGACGACAGACAAATATAATAGCACTGTTAGCCAGTTTGTACCCGCGATTACCACAAGCATGTACTTTTACTCACTACTAAAAGAAGTGCTCTCATGTCGTTTCTGGAACTCTCACTCTCGGCTACACAGCGACGTCTCTCCGCGCCAGGCTACGTCAGGCTGCGTACTCCCGCCACGATGTCACACACGACTCTGCTCTATCCTCCAGTCTCAAATGAGGTCCGTACCCCTTTCTGGCCTCAAGGGTTGCCGATGTTCACCAGCAGGTCACATGGTTGCGAGGTGGGTGATGGCCTCACCCACTCATCCACCGCCCTCATCCACACGTCAACTGCGTCATCCACCATAGAGGCCCTAGCAAAATCGCCGCATCAGCTTGGTTCCCACACCGCAAAATCTCGTAGTCAGCTCACGCTCTCACGGTCTGAACTGCCTAGCCAACACTTTTCTGTATAAACAACTAACCAACACCACCATTACTCCTCTCTCTATCTCTTCTCCTCCTTCCATTTACCCTTCCATTTACTTCTTCCTCTCAACCTCCCTTCCTTATTCCACCTCCCTATATTTATTGCCCACAGCTGTACATAGAATCGACATCGAAATCTCTACTCTTTCTCTTCTGTCCGTGCTCCACTCTAAACTCACGTCCAGCAGGTGTATTTGCCTCCACACCTGCAGCAGCTGCGTGTCTGCTTACACCTGCCTGAGGGGATGTTTGTCGGCTTCCCGACAAGGAGTAAATGGTCTGGCATTAATAAAGTTTTATATTTATAGTGGAATCTCCTAAATCATGGTCCTATGAGACTGGGCACGTGCTGCGATTTGAGAATTTCGCAATACAGTATATAAATAACTAATCTTATGGGAAAAATTGCTTATGAGTGTCATTTTGGAAAGTTGCCCCCCCTTACCCCCAAACGTACATCAAACTGGTCGCCAGCAAATACTAACAACCTGGAAAAGAAATTAATAAAGCATTTAATGGAATTGTAAAATTCTTACCTGACTCTGACTGATGACATTGCTTGAATGGACAGGGGAGGGGGGAGGGGTTCCAAGGCTTGAGATGGACTACGGCCTCACAGCCTGGGTGCTGGCTGACTGCAGATTCATCTAAAAATACATCTCGTTACCTGCTGTGATACATGATTGGTTGATGAATAAAATAATTCTTTAATTGTAGTATCTATCTATCTCTCTATTGCCAGATGCCATAATCTTGTAAGGGGTGGCCATTTGACTTTGAGTTATTTGTTTTACAGGGAGAGGCATTAACCCTCCACCAACCCACTTGTTGACACATAGGGAGCACATATGGTTTGGTTATATGGTTACCACCCAACATTGTAATTGGTTTCTTGGCTTACAGGAAACTATTTGGCTTGTCACTCAGTGTAAAGCCACCTTTAAAGAAAGAAAAGAAATAAGAAGTGACAGGAAAGATGGGAGAAATAGGAAGAGAGGAGGGCAGGCACAGAAAAAGAATGATAAAGGCCAAGAAAGAAGTAGTAAGCAGCACTACATCAAGTGAGTGGATAATGGTTGCCACCACCTATCACTAGGTTTTGTCAATTTGAGCTACTGAAGATTTCTGTTTTAATCCTCATCTCTACAAATGTAAACACCGAGATAATCGCTGAATTGTAATGTTGCCAAACCAGAATGTTGGTAGCTTCAAAATTGGGGGGGGGGGTGTTGTGTTTGTTTATGGTGCTTTTTGTCATTATTGGTTTGATTGTGCTGCATTTGGGTGTAATAACACTGATGGACCTTCTGTGTGACTTTTCCAACCACCTTGTGATCCATCAAGAAGAAAGTTATGGGATATTAAAGCAAAGAGATCTAGCTGGTCTACGAGTGAGTCATTGGCTTTGCTAGGCAAGTTTCATGTAAAAGTATTTGGCCCACATCCACATAGGAAGGTCCATCCATCCATCCATCATCCAATCATACGTTGCCCCATGAGGAGCATAGGAACCCGGGGCTAGGCAAGTTGGTCCTGACATGTAAGATGACAGTGACCAGCCTTACTCATCCCTTAGTGGCATTACATGAGCAATAAACCCCAACCACCTCTTGGATATAAACCTTCACTGGCTTAATCCGATTGGAGCACCTTAATTACCCACTGAACCACCTGGTGCCATAATTTGGTTATACGGTTACCACCCAGCATAGTGCAGTAAATGGTTTCCTGGTGTACAGGAAACCATTTGGCTTGTCACTCAGTGTAGTCACCCACAGGCAGAAGGAAGAGGAAAGAATGAAGGAAAGAAAGACAGAAGAGGGAGTGTAAAGTCACCCGTAGGCAGAAGGACGAGCAAAAAATGAAGGAATGAAAGACAGAAGAGGATGGAAGGAAAGAAGGATGGAGCAGAGGAAAGGTATTCTTAAATAATATCCCGATGGAAACCACTTTGCCACAATTATGGATATCAAGAAGAATGACAGCGTTTAAATTCAGCCAAAACTCCATCAAACTTAAAAACCGAGGGCAAAATAATTAAATACTGCTGGTGTTAAATCGTTCTAGCATCATCTGACAACCCGTACCAGATCTTTATGTGCATCAGAATTCGCCTGCCTCGTATAAAGATGAAAATCTCAATTTCATACAGCTTTACTTATTAAGAAACCACCATTTCTGCAATCATGGCATAACAGATGTTCAAAAACACATCAGAAAACCTTCGCTTTCAAGGTTCCAGTCGTGAATTGCGTGTACCATAATTTCCACAAAATGCTGATGTTGCAAACTGTTGCATGATATTGCCACATATTTTGAATTCTCTGTTTAGAAATGCACAATTTTGGAGATTATACATATATATATATAAATATATATATATATATATATACAGTACCCTCACTATTTTCGTGCCTAATTGGTACCGCAATTTTGGCGTGAAACTCAAACTCACGAAACTCGTGAGTATACTTTACATGTAATAAGTGGTAGATTGGTTCCGGGGTTAGCAACCTCGTTCCCCTTTAGCTACCCATTAATGTCACAATACCCCTACTATAAATTACATACAGTTAATCAGACATATATTACTGAACAAAGAATTTACTAACACTGACACTTAGGCTGAACTTCTTGTTGGGGCTTGAAGATCAGTTCCGAGGCTGGGAGCGGCAGTTAGTTACCACTTACCCCCTCACTGCTCCCCGCCACCACTGTTGAGTCCCCCACACCACCACTTCCCATTGCTTCGATATCAGAGCCCTCAAAATCCAGTGGGAGCTCATCAAGCTCCCCAATGTCGTCAGTGTCCTCATCCACAGCACTGTCGTCCTCCCCAGGCTGTATGTTCTCCAAAGCCTGGGCTTGTTGAATACAAGAGGACAGGAGTGATGTTATCAGAGTCTGATGACGTGCATGAACTCTAGCGTTGAAAAGGTCCTTGTAATTAGCCAGAAGTTTGTCCACCATCAGGAGGAAAGTGTCCCTGATCTCTGGCCTCCCATCACTCCTCAATTTGCTCTTTCAAACGAGCAGCGGTTGCCAGCAAGTCAGCGATTTGGCAAGATTTTGGCTCACCTGGTGGGACCGATAAGGGTTCTTCCTGAACTTCATTGTCACTGACTTGTTTGTCTGTTTTCAGCATCTCCTTAACGGTCGGTTCAGGCTGCGGTGGCTCAAAACAAGTGACTGAGGAGATGTGGGGGCTCACAAAAATCGTAAAAAAATTGCGAGGCTCTTAGGGAAAAAACATTCTCTTGCCGTCGCGAAACAAAATTTCGCGAGAGTATATATCTTGAAATTAGTGAGGGTACTGTACATGTATGTATGTCTATCTATCTGTCTATTGCCAGATGCCCTAATCCCACACGGGGTGGCCACAAACAAATCGCCTCCATGTCACTCTGTCCCCTGCCATTTCACTACCACGCTCC
>JAGKTI010020194.1:0-16500 GCA_018397915.1 Birgus latro | reverse complement strand
CGTTGCGGATTACATGTCCAGACGCGGGCCAGTCTTCTTCACGGAAATGCAGAAGATCGTAGATGATCTGGTCCACAAATTCAAGGAGAGTTATTGTCGCTCGTCTGTACTTTTTGTACAAGGCAAACGCGTTGAAGAGTGCCATGTAGACGAAGTAGAATATAATCTTCTTCGTCCTCTTGACGGTTCACCATTGGATGGGGTAGTACTGGACCATCTGGTCGAAATGGTCCACCTCACCCATGTACCTGTAGTAGTCCTCCACAATGACGGGCTTCTGGACTACCTTTTCCACATGGGTTGTCCACCCGTCATTACCTCGCACCTTCCCTTGAACCCTCTTTGGAATGGTATCGGGGCTGTGGAAGGTGGACACCATTCTCATAATCCGCATGTCCCTCCACAGCAGGACGAACACGTTGTTCTTGTGCCTGTACGCCATGTCTCAGGCAGGCTCTTAGCCCTTGCGATGGCCTGCAGCTGGCGTGGTGCTCCTCTAGGTAGCTGTATGGTCCCACACACGTAAAAGCCTGCTGTGATGAGGCGTTTGCACAGGGCTACAGAATTGTAATAATTGTCCATGAATAACTTGTAGCCCTGCTCCTTCAGTGGTTCCACGAGGCCTAGCACGGTGTTCTCGAGGGTCCTCTGCACCCCCGTGTAGACCTCGAAGATCCAAATGTAGCCCGAGGTCACCTCAGCCGACATATACAATTTGATAGCGTACTTGGTGGGCTTCTGAGGGTTGTATACCAGGAAGGAGAGCCGTGCCTTCCACCCCAGAGAGCCCTGATCCAGGCTGAGATGCTCCTCGGGTTGGTACGTCGACTGGAACTCCTGAAGGAGGTACTCAAAGACCATGCGAACGCGGTTGAGCCAATCTTGGTTGTCCCGGGGTATGGCGACCGAGTTGAAGCAGTGGAAGTGCCGGAGGATGGTGTTGAAGTGCCTTCCCCTCATCGCTCGTCAGAATCTTGGTTAGTCGTGCAGCTCGTTGCTCCTCCAGTAGTGCCTGATGGTCGGCATGTGCACGACTCCCATGAAGATGTATAACCCCAGGAACTTGGCCATCTCCTTTTCATTACAGGTGAACCAGGTATCCAGCTGAGTCCCCAGGAATGTGGCATACCGGTCTGTTTCCACTGTGAGATATGACAACAACTCATGCATGAAGAAGAGCTGGAAAAACTGCAGTGGGGTTGTTGGGATATCCACCTTGATCTCCTTCACCTGGCCGGTGAGGATGTCACCGTAGCATCCTGAACAGCAGACGCAGGTGGAGGAGCCATCCTCACATAACGATGGCCCAGCTTCCTGTGATATTGGCTCGGGCAAGGGGGCAGAAGGGCCTGGAGATGAAGAGGCGACGAAGACAGCGGTTGGACAGGCAGGTCCTAGGGGTGGGGAGGGTGCTGCAGTAGTGCCAGCCGCTGGCGGTGGTGATGTCTCCCATGGTGACAACGGGGCAGCTCCATCTCCTGGCGGGAGGGTGTCAACTCCTCCTTCTCCACTCCTGAGCGGTCGCTCTCACTGTCGCCCTCCGGTGGGATCTCCTCAAGGAGTCTTGTCCGCTCTTCTGGTTCCAACCCCCGTTTCATTTTTGCTTGGCAAAAGAATTTCTTCACTGCAAGCCAACTGGAGAAAAATATGCTGTGCCTAGGGTTGTGAGCTGAAAGAAAGCAATCAAGATATTGTATTCGCAGCCAGCCAATAACTTTCATCAACACTGGCACAATGCAAGGAATTATGATATATGTATATGTCCTTGAAAAACATCATCTGCCACACCTGACTTACTGCAGAGGTTGGGCCACCTACGTGACAGACGGGCCACGTGCGAAAAACAAAAGTAAATAAATAAAAACATTGCAGCATGTCCTCGTAAGGGAAATCACGCGTCGTACACCTGAGTTAGCGTGAAGGTAGTGCTACCTGTCTAGCACATACGAATTTGTAAGAAGGCCACGGTGTGCTGTTTTTGTGTTGTTTACGTTTTTTTTTTCCCATGAGACATTACCAAATTTATCAGTGTATGAGAAACAATTCACCACTGAGGTTCATGCACGTGGCCCGTATGTCACGTAGCATTTCGCTACCTTCGTAGTAAGTAGTAAGTCAGGTGTACGACATGCGATTTCCCTTACGAGGACGTGCTGCACTGTTTATGTGTTTATTTTTTTCCCATGAGACATTACCAAATTTATCAGTATATGCGAAACAATTCACCACAGAGGTTCATGCACGTGGCCTGTATGTCACGTAGCATTTCACTACCTTTGCGGTAATTCAGGTGTAGGACATGACATTTCCCTTACGAAAACACGCAGTACTATTTACTGGATTTTCTGTTCACATGAGACATAACCAAAGCAATCACTTTATGAGAAACACAGAACACTTCACCAAAAAACTACATGCCCGTGGTCCGTATGTCTGGCGGCATTTCCGGCTTACTCAGGTGTATGACACGTGACTTCCCTGACGAGAAAGCATTGCACTGTTTGTGTATTTTTTCCCCCTCATTAGATGTAACCAAATCTATCAGTGTGTGAGAAGCAATTCACCACAAAAGTACATGCACGTGGTCCGTATGTCTGGTGGCATTTCCGGCTTACTCAGGTGTACGACAAGTGACTACCCTGACGAGAAAACACTGCACTATTTGCGTTTCCCCCCCCCATGAGATATAACCTAAATTTATCAGTATGTGAGATACAGTTCACCACAAAAGTAAATGCACGTTGTCCGTATGTCACGTGGGATTTCGCAACATTCACGCTTACTCAGGTGTAAGAGGCCACGTCTCTCCCAGGAGCACGTGGGTCATTTTCATTATATTTTCACAGTACAGGTAACAAAACCTTTCAATTTATGAGAAACACAGTACATATCACCACTAAAAGAACATGCAGGTGTTACATAGTTCAGATTTGATTTCGCTACCTCTCCGTTAAACTCAGGTGTTTACGTGACGACATCTTTCTTACGACCACGTGCTTCTCTCTTTCTCTTTCCACATTACACATTACAAAATCTATCATTTTTTGAGAAATTCAGTATACTTCACCATTAAAACTACATGCAGGTGTTCCATTTCTCACGTTGGATTTCACAACCTTTGTGGTAGGTCAGGTGACAGCAGATGACGTCTTTGTTATGAGCACGTGGTTCACTCTTTCTCTTTCCAATAACAAAATCTAGTATTTTTTGAGAAATTCAGCATCCTTGACTACAGGTAACAAAAACTTTCAATTTATGAGGAACACCGTATATATCACCACGAAAAGTACATACAGGTGTTATGTAGTTCAGGTTTGATTTCGCTACCTTTCCGCTAAACTCAAGTGTTTAGGTGTCGACGTCTTTCTAACGACCACGTGCTTCTCTCTTTCTCTTTCCATATTACACATTACAAAATCTATCATTTTTTTTTTTGAAAAATTCAGTATATTTCACCACTAACACTACATGCAGGTGTTTCGCTTCTCACGTTGGATTTCACAACCTTTTGTGGTATAGGTGTAAGCAGACGACGTCTTTCTTACGAGCACGTGGTTCACTCTTTCCCTTTCCACATTCTGTCTATCTATCTATTGCCAGACGCCTCAATCCCGCACGGGGTGGCCACAAACAAACCGCCTCCATGTCACTCTGTCCCCTGCCATTTCACTACCACGCTCCCAACTCACACCCCCCTCTATCATAAACCTCTCCACTCCATCCCTCCATCTCATCCTCAGCCTCCCCCTCCCTCTCGCCCCCTCCACCTCACTCACATACACTCTCCTCGTCAGTCTTTCACTCTCCATCCTCTCCACATGCCCAGACCACCTTAACGTGTTTCTTCTAACGCTTCCCATCACGTCCTCAACCACACCACAACGCTCCTTCACTTCCTCATTTGTTAGTCTGTCTCTCCATGTGACTCCACATGCTCCTCTCAAATAACTTATTTCCACTGCTCTCACTCTTGACTTCTGTCCTTCCAACAGGGTCCAAGCTTCACTTCCATATGTTAGAGTTGGTATCACAATACTGTCATGTAACAACTTTTCACTTCCATGCTCACCTCCCTGTTTCTTCTCACTGCTTTCAGGGAACCAGCAACCTTCCTTCCCTGCTGCACCCTTTCGAGCACTTCACCCTCCACTTCCATCCTTACTCATCACACTGCCCAAGTACTTAAATTCACTCACATTCTCCATTTCCACATTACACTTTACAAAATCTATCATTTTTTTCAGAAATACAGTCTATTTCACCACTAGAAGTACATGCAGGTGTTACATAGTTCACATTTCATTTCGCTACCTTTGCGCTACACTCACGTGTTTAGGTGACGATGTTTTTCTTACGAGCACGTGCTTTACTCTTTCTCTTTCCATATTACACATTACAAAATCTATCATTTTTTTTAAAAGAAATACAATCTATTTCACCACTAGATGTACATGCAGGTGTTACATAGTTCACATTTCATTTCGGTACCTTTGCGCTACACTCACGTGTTTAGATGACAACGTTTTTCTTACAAGCACGTGCTTCACTCTTTCTCTTTCCATATTACACATTACGAAATCTATCGCACACATATAGTTCAGAACAACACTACACGAATGTGCTCTGTAGGTCACCTGTACAATAACTCAGGTATTGCATACGATATTTTCTGACAGGCACGTGTTGCAGTGTTTACGTTGTTCCACACAAGCATATGCTGAACATATCACTATAACGATCGTACTTTATACCACACAAGAAGCATAATGAATAATGTTATAACAATAATACTGTATATAATATCCCTAAACCTCCACTATTTTCACCCCGTCATGGGAACAGCTTGCCATGACTGTACGATGTACGTGATTCATGCCCTGGCCAATATTTTATCACTTACACTTGTTGCACTGTACTCTTTTTTATTGCACAATAACACTAACACACATATAGCAGCATAAAACAATGATTTCACATACACCTGGGCAGTTATTTCGTTCATGACTATGCTGTGTCGTAAGGCGGTTTCCCGTCTCCCACAGTATAAAGTTGCTGCACATTTCACCATGTCCTTGCTCACTTGCTATTGCACAATATATTCACCTGAATCAATGTCACTATTTCAATGGATGAATACTCACATTTGGTGCAGGGCAGAGAAAGGGTTGTTGTAGGGACACGGCAAAAATCTTGTTTGGGCCAACGGCTGATAACCACCAGGAACGAATCACAAACACCTGTTTCCCTAATGCAAACACCAAATCTAATCACAATATTGCCCCAAAAGTCAAAATAGGCACTATTGGTATGGTGGATGATAGTGCGCGCCCAGGACAGGGGAAATAGAGGAGGATTTAAAGGGACAGAGCTGCATGCTACCTTCTCCCCTGACAGCTGGTGTGGTACTAATCAACCTGGTAGCACTGTTGCCTGTCACGGGTCCCAGAGTTGCCAACTCATTACTTTCGACGAGAGCTGGGCAAACTATGACACCACCAAAAATGATGCCGATCGGCTGAAAACTTCATTTTTGGCATAGTTTTTAAACCTTTCATGACGTGTTTGTTGTCATCGTGTATTTTCACGGAAAGACCCAAATGACGCCTAATGCGTCATTGTGCACGAAAGGGTTAAGGAGCGAGTTTGTTGTTGATAATTAGTGTTGGAGAATACTTTGCAGTAATTAATGTGTCATGTCAAACCTGTACATGTGTCAACAATAAATGTGAGGCGGTAGAAGTGGTTCCGATTAACCCACCCGTCCGGTCCCTACCGTTTTTTACCCAGCCTACCCCCAGATCCCGACCGATTTTTTACTTTTTTTTGTTTTTTGGCTGAAACCTTTGCTTTTGGTGAGAAACACTGAAAATTCATAGAGAAATCGCGATTGTGAGGTTAGATATGTTGATACAGGTGTCACTCCTCCTTGCGTTTTCCTTCTTTTCAGGGTACCTGGCTAAAGAAAACAAACTATGGAAGGGTTAACTAATTCAAGCCACTTTAAATTACGTATTTTTATCATTTATTTGGTACGAATTTATGTGTTGTACAAGTCTATATTGGTCTTCACACAATAATATAGCCATTTATAAGCATTGTTCACTGACCAAAAACCCCAGTATATGGCACCTTCCTCTACATCAGTACCACCTCATCACTTCTGTTTGTTTCTACCTCTAGCTTCTTTGTTTCTTTGTCATCCACCTCAGGAATCACTTTCACCGTGAATTTCGTCATTGGAGAGACTGTGAGGCAACATACCTTTACTGGCCAGGTTACAGCTAACAGGTGAATTGCCCAGTGTGGGGGGGAAGGGGGGAAGGGGGGGTTACGTGGGGCCAGGCAGTATCCTCGCTTGACAGCAGGTAGAGGAAGGACTCCCACATATGCCTACCAAAAATCACCCGCAAATGTTGAAAAATGTGCACACAATGGGCCTTGCAGTTGAATGACGTACGGTGCACGTCATTGGGTCTGACCACGGAAAAAAGTAGCGACGTGCATCGTACGTCTGTGGGACTCGGCGGGTTAATGCATTTGCACTCAGCATTGACTGAGGTGTGGAGGAAGATGTGAATTATTATCACCAATATTGAACGATGGAATATGTGCCCAGAGCCATTAGAATTATTGTAATTAATGATATGAATAAAAGAGTTGGTCCAGGTCCCGCGAATGATGTAAAAAGTCTTGCTAATGTACCAGAGCAAACGAAAATAGAAGTCGACTGAAGAACTTGTGTGAAGAAAGAAAGTTCGTTATAAGTTATTCTTATTTTAGATGCAAAAATGAACGCAAGTGAAAACTGATGGAAACTAGAAGGATTCTGAGATTGTAGAAAGAATGATGCATCACTTTCTCCTGTACAGAATCATTAGTTCAGTCTGCAGCAAAATTTTGAACCGGTATATTCGTTTCGTTTCATTTCGTTTTTGAAGGCTCCAACATGCTCTCATGTGTCGGCCTTGGTCACCTAATGGCGGCTCTCCATGCTGCTCAGTCTTTGGCAGCCTTCCTGGTCAATCCCTTAACCCTGAGGTCACACTTAATGGCCTCGTCCCATGTCTTTCACGGTCTACCCCTCCCAGCCCCTCCCCCAGTATTAACACTTCTCACCTTCTGCACCCAGTTATCGTCCCCGATCCTCTCCACATGTCCAAACCACCTCAGCCTACCTTTCCTCATCACAACACCAATACACTCCAGTCCCATCCTACCTCTCAACTCTTCAATCGTAAACCCACCCCCCCCCCCCCCCAGGCCTTGCACACAGGGGCACACTGCACATCCACCTAATCATTGTCATTTCTGTACGTTTGAGCCTGCAGATATCTTCTTCCTTTACTACCCAGGTCTCACTACCATACAGCATCAAACTCCTAACACATGCTGCATACAAAGACCCCTTAGCAAGTAAGGAGAGTCCTCTCAATGTCAGGAGGGGCAACAGCTCCATGAACTTCTTCCTACCACTTCTCACCCTAGCAACCGAGCTAGCTCAAGCCCCACCTCCGGCACATAACATGTCTCCCAAATAACAAAACTCTTCCACACACTCAAGACACTCACAAGGAAGTTCAATCCTTTCACGCCCAACAATCTCCACCTGCTCTTCCCGACGCGCCGCACACATAAAATCAGAATTATCTCGGATTTTACCTCTAATACCACTACATCTCTTGTGCACCCATTTATCACAAACACTGAACAAGATGGAATTACTTCTCACACCATTGTGGCAAACTGCACATGGCCACTCTCCCTCTCCTCTGATTCTACTGCCACCAACCCTAGATATCATCACATTTATTTTATCTGCATTTACCCTTAAGCCCTTGTGCCCTATACCATTTCTCCATTTCTTAAATCTTTCCTCCACCTCCTTTTCATTCTGTGCAATCAACACCAAATCATCAGCATACAACATCTCCCATGGAAGTCCATCTCTGAAGTCACGTGAGAGGGCTTCAAGTACCATGATAAACAACAAGGGACTCAAAACTGACCCCTGATGCACATGAACATCCACAGAAAACTCATCACTCAAAACTGAATTCACTCTTACCTGGGTGCGAGCACCCACATACATGGCCATAACCACCCTAACCAGCCACTCTTCCAACTCTATCTTTGTCATCACCCACTTCACCACCTCTCTAGGGACTCTGTCAAAGGCCTTTTCCAGATCAACAAAAACAAAATACAATTCCCTATTCTTTTCAATATACTGTTGTATCATGGCTACACTTCCCGCCACCCACATCAACACTTCCACTTACTTAAGGAAAATACAACCAGATGATGGAATTACACGAGACTGGATCATAAGTGACAATGGGAAAAGAAAAGGAAATTACAAGCGACGGTCTCTCGACACTCAGTACGATGACGGAATTCAAACCGACTCCCGCCGCACTCAGAAACCCCGCTATAGTGAATCCTCCCAGAGTGCTTGCTCACAGGATGCTGACAGCCAAAACATTAATTCAAATTGCACCACAACTTCACCACTTCGAGGAAATGGAAAATGTGGAACTTCAGGAACAGAGAGGGAAATATCAAACAAAGAAGTACCACGACGTAATACAACAACCATTACACTCACCAACGACGGAGCAAGTACCTCCAGTGCCGAGCCCCGCCCCCTCCCTCCCCCAGCTTCGCCACCTGTCAGCTCCAGCCAGTTACTACCAAAATTCATCGTTGCCTATACAGCTGGTTTCAACTCTACTTTTGAGCTGATAGAGGCTTTAAAAAAGGAACACCCAACCTGGGACTTCACCTTTGCTCCAGCGCATGAGGCTGGGCATTATGTTATCAAGCCCTCGGACGAGGCTACAGCACAACAGCTACAGTACGCCAAAATAAAGGGAAGAAATGTGCATCTAGTAAGGGTCGATCCATACGACAAAAATCACAACCTGGTAGTGCAAAACTTCCCCAAGAGCCTTGACACAGCAATTCTATACAATGCCAGGGAAGTATGTGAGGCCAAACGACTTCTCCGAGGATTTGGAAAGCATAAAACTCCATCCAAGTCTGTTCTCATCAAATGGAATGGAACACACCCACCAGACAAAATCACGATACCAGAACACGGCACCTGGATGCTGAGAACATACATACCAACCTACCCCAGATGCCGAAGGTGCCAGCAGTGGGGTCATAGCAAGACTCAGTGCACCAACAATGGTAAGTGTGGGGTATGCAGCGGTGTACATGAAACAGAGGTTTGTATTGCAAGGTTCAAGAAAACAGGCGAAAAAGGAACCCCCAAGTGCCCGAACTGTTCAGCAAATCATCATGCATGGAACCCAACTTGCCCCATAGCTCGACTGTTTAGAAAACGTGCACAAGACAAGGCCAGTAAACAGCCATTTTTCATACCAGCACCACACCATCCCTCAGCTTGGTCTAAACCCCCAAACCTTGTTGCTCAAAAGAAGCCTCGAAGACAAGCCATTCCAGCTTTACCAACCCACGCAAGTTCTAGCAAAAGTCCTACTCTCACACACCAGATTGGACTGACGCCCAACACTCTCATCGATATTATTGGAACAACAATTGTTGAGGTGGCTAAGAGATGGGGCCTTGCAAGGAACTCGCTTGAGGAAGAGATCAAGTTTGTAACCGATGTTGTGCACTCAGCACTGGAAAAGAACAAGTCCCAGGAACACCCAACAGTTTCCCATGGAGAGAAGTCTGTGCAAACTTATACAAAAATGGTAGACACCACAACACAAACTCAGACATCGTCAGCCAAGATATACATCACACCACAAACCCAGACATGTGCAACCATGAGAGACACAACAACACAAACCCAGACATATGTAACCGAGACAGACATAATAGCACAAACCCAAAAACTAGCTAGAAAATCCACAACTCATAAAACAAAGCCTACAATACACAAAGCAAAATGCACAACACCAAAGACCAGTTGTACAACACTCAAAACAAAATCCCTCAAAACAAAATCCAAAACACCCAAAGCCAAATACACAACACCCAGAAGAAAAGCCCATGCAACATCCATAGCACCCACAACAACATCCATAACTCCAAACATCTATATCACCCACAACAACATCCACAGCACTAACACCCAAAAGAACACCCACAACATCACCAAAAACAGCACCCTCATCTCCAGAAACAACAATATCACATACAGAGAAACAACAAGCCATCAAGACAAGCTCCAGGTCTGATACCTCCACCCTTCAAAAGGATGTTATCTTTCACCAGTCTCCACACTACAAAACCAGATCCACTCGCCACAAACAATGCACAGGTAACAAAGTGACCTCCCTTGCAACATCTCCAGCAAGGAACACAGACAACTGTCACAAACTTTCATCCCCTAGCCTCATCACTCAACAATCAGCTGGATATGATAGCCGTTCTGACAGACATCCTGACAGTGAAGAAGAACTCGAAGATACCAACAGAGTACTTGACCTCTAATAACCATCAACTGAACCAGAATTGCACTTAATGTTCATTAAGCAATATGGCTAATGAAATAACTCGTTTGTCAAACCCTTTTCAGTCACTTCGCATCATGCACTGGAACTGTAGGGGATTCCGCAGCAAAGAAGCCATTCTACAAGCCTATGTACGACTGCAGGAACTCGATGTACTCCTCCTACAAGAGACTAACATAACAGAGTCCCCACGATTTCCAGGTTACGAAGTTTACGTCCTTCCACCAGCCCAGCGAAGTTGGGGATGCATGACCATTGTCAAAAGGAACCTGAACAGCCAGAAAATTGACAGTCCTATTTCCTGTGGTGATCAGATTGAGTTGCTTGGTGTACAGTTGTTCATTGGGAATAAAACACTGTCATTATACAACATATACAAACCTCACACAGGAACTCTTGACTTGGGTGAACTCTTCACCGAAGCAGAAGAAGAGGACACAATCATAGCAGGGGATTTCAACGCTCATCACCCCATCCTACTAGAGTCACCCCGGCCAGCCAATGCTACAGGACGACACATTGCAGAAATCCTACCCCAGTACACAGGCGTCACTCTACTTAACAACACCAAAGAACCAACTCACACCCATGGTGGTCGCCTAGACCTAACATTTGCCTCCACAGCATTGGTAGATTATCTTACGTGGGATATCAACTCTGGCATCACTAGTGACCACTATCCAGTTACTATCACCCTTCAGACTCCAGTATTCCACCAAGTTGCTGTACAACAGCCACGCTGGAGACTCGACAAAGCCAACTGGACCTTGTTCAAAGCCAAGATAGAGGAGTGGGAAGAATCCTATGAACCAACAGATGATGTCAATCAGCTGGAGCGTGACTTAACAAAAGCAATGCAGGACGCAGCAAATGCATCCATACCAAAATACTACCCTGGGAAATCAGCAAGAAAGGACTGGTGGTATTATAATTACAGAATTAAAGAGTACAACCATCAGGCATGTATGGCACAGCGCAAATTCCGTCAAACTAGATCAGATCTAGACCTCGCCAATCTTCGAGCTGCAACCGCCCGCCAACAGGAAGTAGCTGCAGAAGTAAGGACAGAGAAATGGCTTGAATGGTGTGCCACATTTAATGCACACACATGCCTGAGAGAGCTCTGGCAAAAACTCCGCACTGCCACTGGACATCGGCCAAGATGCAGGCTTCACCATAATCCTGTGCAAGAAGCTCAACGTCTTGCTGTGCAGTTTGCGGGTAGAACATATAGTTCCTCACTGCCTGCAAATATCACAGTAAAACTACAGGAAAAACAGTCAGAACGTCAGCAAAGGGTTGATCAGGCCTGTGCTCAAGCCGATGACACTGACAGAGACTTCACACTTCAAGAACTCAAAGCAGCCATGAAAAAGAGCAAGGATACAGCACCAGGCCATGACCATCTCACATACTCCATGGTGGCACACTTAGGGATGGCAGGTGAAGTGGCATTACTGCGAATTATCAATACATCGTGGCAACAAGGTCAACTACCAGACATGTGGAAGAAAGCTGATATAATTCCCATCTCCAAGCGCTCTGACCCAACATCTCACCGTCCAATCTCCCTCCTCTCTGTGTTGTGCAAGACCTACGAACGTCAAGTACTCACTCGGCTAAGATACAAGCTGGGGACACCCCATGAGAACCTTCACGGCTTCACCAAGGGTCGGAGCACACAGCATAGCATTGGTACCTTACTCTCCCTCGTGCATGGTAACAATGCTGTCGTAGTTTTCATGGACTTGGAGAAGGCTTTCGAGCTTGCCAACCCACTCGCCATACTCGATGGCCTAGCCAGGAAGAATATCCGAGAACGACTCCTGCGTATGGTGGCAGATTACTTGCATGGCCGGCAAGCCAGAGTCAAACTACAGGGCTATTACTCTGACTACCACTGCCTAGAGAATGGGACACCCCAGGGAGGAATCCTTAGCCCAACATTATTCAACGTTCTAATGACGATGCTACTGGATATCAAACTCCCTGAGGGATGCACTCTAATATCCTATGCAGATGACCTTGCCCTCATTGTCGCTGGTGGGCGTGGCCCCAGGATCCACACTACAAGAAAAGCCTTAAATATTCTGCAGGATGCCTGTGATGATCTAGGCCTAAAGATTTCTACCACCAAAACTAAAGCAATGAGGTTTGGAAAACGTAACACCAAGCTGAATCTGAAGATTTACGGTCAAGACATCGAATGGGTAGCAAAGTTCCAGTACCTTGGAGTGTGGATTGATCAAAACCTTACGTTTGTACAAGAAGTCACTTATCTCAGGGATCGAGTGAATTCCCGACTACGTCCCCTGCGAGCATTGGCTTTTCGAAACAATGGCTGCAACTACCGTGTGTTGAGGGCCTTTTACACACATGCCATCCGATCAGTTATTGATTATGCTGCCCTCACAATCATTGGACTCAGTAAGAACCAGCAAACTCGTCTTGAAGTTGCTCAGAATCAGTGTGCCCGTGTACTGTTGGGAGCACCCAGTTGGACACTGACTGACAATGCCCGAGTAGAGTGCCAGCTTACAACTCTGTATCAGAGGGCTCAGCGACTGTGTGCCAACTTTGTTGCAAAGGTACTACAGTCACCAGAAGACAGCAGATTCCGACAGAAATTAATCTCTTCACTTCAGCAAGGGCAAGAAATGCTTCCTCTAAACAAATGGTCAGGTAGAGCATTGAAAACTCTCTGGACATTTGACTTAGCAACAACACTATTACAGAAGGGGCCTGATGGACCCAGCCCTCGATACACACCGCCACCACCATGGGCACCACCTCCTGCCACGTACAGCATCATGCCTGGCCCACATCGAAGTTTGAGCGAAGCAGCCCTTAGACAGAAGGCACTTCAACACATAGCAACTCTCCCAACAAACGATACCTCCATATATTTCACTGATGGCTCAGTTGACGACAAATCTAAAAGAGCAGGAGCCGCTTTCATTGCTGATTCCCTCCCTCCCATTAAAATATCAATCACGGGATGTTGCAGCTCACTTCAGGCAGAAGCTGTGGCCATTCAGCATGCACTAGCTCACGCACTCACTACCCACCAGAAACACGTGATCATCAATACAGACTCACTCTCCCTCATCTATGCCCTCCAGCAGACACCCCATAAAGATAACATCTCACTCATTACAGATATATTGGCACATATGATTCAGCTTCAAGAACAAGGAAGACAAATCATCATTAACTGGGTCCCTGGCCATGTGAATATAGCAGGAAACGAAATTGTTGATAAGGCGGCCAGAGCAGCCTGCACCCAACCTAATCCCGACTTTTCCATAAACTTACACCCCAGGAGAGCTAAACTGAAGGAGGACGCAAAGCAGAAGGAGAGAAAACACTTACTTACCACACACAAGACAGCTTCACAGCACTCAGTTTCTGCCAAGTGGTACAGGACCGTCACTCAGTATAACCCGCCAGCTCTCAACACCTCCACTACCAGGGCTGAAGAGCAACACTTATTTAGAATTCGACTGGGTTGGATGTGTAGATGGGAGCGATGTGAACACCCAGCGGAGCCATGCGCACACTGTAACACCCCAGCCACCAGCCTTGATCACTGGCTCCTTACCTGCCCCGCCACTGCCTTCCTTCGCAGAGGACCCAACACCACAGCCGAGGGCATCGCACTTCGTCTGATTCAAGGCTGGACCACCTACATAAAGGAACAGGTGGCTCTCCACCCACCACCATGCTAACCTACACTCAACACGTACGACACTATGATACGCCAAAACACTCTAATAACAACATAATATTGTCATTGTAGTTGTACACTATAATGATGATGATGCTGTAGTGATGATAATGATTTATTATTAATATTATTATTATTATTATTATTATTACTGTTGTTAGTGCTATGAATATTTATTATTATTATTATTATTATTATTATTATTATTATTACTATTATTATTATTATTATTATTATATGTATTATTATTATCATTTAATAGTACTACTTATTATAAATACCAATATTATTATTATGATTATGATGATTATTATTATTGTTATTGTTGTTATTGCTGCTGCTGCTGCCTCGGCTATTGTATTAGCTTAGTTAGCTAGTGAGGCGTTATGCCCATTGTACACATTACATATCTGTCAATCGTAATCTGTACCTGCCATGTACAGCACTATACTGTAACACCACCGTGTCCAGCGGCGCCTTGTGGTGCCTGTAGTTAATAAAGCTACAAACCTTTAAAAAAAAAAAAAAAAAAAGTAAACTCTTTCGCCTTTGACTATCAACTTGTACCTTTCCTTCTTGCTGGAAGTTTGCTCTCATTCAGCCAGTCCCAAAGAAGGGTGACCACTCCCAACCCTCTAGCTATTGTCCAATTGCTTTAGCATCCTGTGTCTCAAAAGTTTTTGAGTCAGTTCTTAACAGAAAAATCTTAAAGCATCTTTCCTGTCACTACCGTTTTTCTGATCGTCAGTATGGGTTCTGTCAGGGACGCTTCACTGGTGATCTTCTCACCTACATTTCAGACTCCTGGTCATCCTCCTTTCGGGACTGTGGCGAAAGCTTTGCCATTGCACTTGACATCTCAAAGGCTTTCGATCGAGTGTGGCATTAATCTTTAATTTCCAAACTACCCTCTTACGGTTTCTATCCTTCTATCTGTGCCATCATCTCTTGCTTCCTTTCTGGTCGTTCTATAGCCGTTCTTCTCCTAGACCATCAACAGTGGTGTTCCTCAGGGCTCTGTCCTATCACCAAATCTCTTCCTTTTATTCATCAATGACCTTCTAAGCTGTACATCTAACCCCATCCACTCATACGCTGATGATTCCACCCTTCACCTTTCCATTCGGTTTCCGCAACGTCCATCTCAGCAGTTCCTTCAACAAATAAGGGATGAAGCTATGGTACACCTAATGTCTGTCTCGTATCTCTGATTGGGGTAAAAATAATCTTATTTTTAATGCATCGAAGACTCAGTTCTTACACTTATGAACCTGACAAAATCTTCCTCAGGATTACCCACTAATATTTAATAATGTCCATCTCAGTCCTGCAGCATCCTTGAACATGCTTGAGGTTTCATTCTCTCGGGATTTATCTTGGAAAGAACATATTACCACTCTTTTGAAATCTGCTTCCAAGAAATTAGGTGTGCTAAGCCGTTGACCTTGTACAAGGGCTTTATTCGCCCCTCTATGGAGTACAACTCTCATGTGTGGGGAGGGTTCCCACATGCAGCTCTTCTCAATAGGGTGGAGTCAAAGGCTTTTCATCTCATTAACTCTCTTCCTCTTACTGATTCCCTTCAATCTTTATCTCTTCACCGCACTGTTGCATCTTTATCTCTCTTCTATCGCTACTTCGACGGTCACTGTTCCTCTGAACTATCTGCTTGCATCCCTCCACCTCTATGACAGGCACGTAGTACGTAGTACCCGACTAGCAACAAACTCTCATCCCTTTTATGTCTAACTCTCTAATGCAAGAGTTAACCGTTACTCCCAGTCCTTCATTTATGCAACTGGTCAACTCTGAAACTGTCTTCCTCTGTCTGTATTCCCTTCTTCCTATGATCTCCAGTCTTTCAAACACAGTGTGTCCAGGCATCTGGAAATGAATGGATCTTGAATTTTGCTCTCATTTGTATTGTTTTTGTTTTTTCTTGGAAGGAACAGTATGCGGGCCAATTGCGTTTGGTTTCTTCTTCCTTCCATAAAAAAAAAAAAAAATTGCTTCGACCTCTTCAATAATCCAATTCATATAAGCACTGAACAACTGCTTAGAGGCATCACACACCCTTGTATCACTCCCATAGTTATTCTAAACCCAGACACTCTTACAAATGCTGTGCCACTATCATATAACTTCATCACTTCATTTCGTTTCCCTAACCCCATCAGTACTGTGATGTTTATTTATACACTTGTTCTTGTTGCCAGCAAGCAATTTTATTCAGCTGGACAGACTGGTCTAAAAGTAGAGAGGCAAATATAGCCTTCATTTACC
>JAGKTI010020193.1:0-16502 GCA_018397915.1 Birgus latro | reverse complement strand
CCCCCAACCTCTATATACTCTTGCATCCATTATACATCTTCTCATCCTTTCATCCACACACACATAGTCAATCATTGCCTTCCATTCATTCATTCCCCCGTCCTCTCTTCTCACCATTCGCCATGTATACCTATGGATCATTTTGTGCCTAAAGAGGGTGTTAACTACCACCAACCCCCTCCCAGCACAAATGTCCACTAAAGCACAGCCATTCTCAACCATCTCTGCAGGCACACCCCACTCACCAACCACTCCATCCACCTTCTCATTCCCTACTTTTCCATTCATATCTCCAATCAGAAACACTCTCTCATTCCTTTCAAACTTTTCCAAGCAGGCTTCCACATTTGTCCAGAACTCTTCTCTCACTCTACTTACACGATCTTGCGTTGGCGCATACACTCACACAATTGCCCACATTTGTAGTCCAACTTTCACTCTTACCCACACAATCCTTGACCCAACTGATCCATACTCTCTTACAATCACCTTCCACCTGCTGCTCACAACAATACACACTCCCTCTTTCGCCCTCTCATTCTCACCCACTCCCGCACATATACCCCATCCATATTCCCATTCTCTCACACTCTCACCTCGCCATTCAGTTTCAGTTATTCCACATATATCCACTTTCGCACTCTCAAGCACCTGTACAATCTCTCTCTCTTTCACCTCATCATACATACCCCTCACATTCCAGGTCGCAATCTTTATCTTGTCCTTTGTCCGTTCCTTTATCGTCAACTTTTGGTCAGTCCTGGTCCGAGGCTTCCTGTTTATATTTTTAGTTAGTTGTTTTTACAGGGTGGGGCACTAACCCACCACCAACCCTTTTAGTCGCCTCTTAAGACAAGCAGGGATACTGGGGGAGAATTCTTGAAAAAAAACCTACCCCCTACTGATTTTTTGCAAATATTTTTAAAAAGTCAGTCGGAGCGCGAATATCCCCACGAGAATGGCACAGAAAACCTCTGACAACACCGCGGTGTAGGGGTTAAGAGATACTGTATATCTATCCTGGCCTCTCATAGTGTTTCTCACTGATCAAAAGGATAGTTGGTACCTTCAACTTTGCAAACTTTAACTTTGCGAATCACCTGCGAGGTAGTTCCAAGTCATTTATTTTTTAACATTTATGAACTTTGCAAGCGATCACACACTTTGCGAGGTTGAGTGGTGGGAAAGTCGTCTTCCCGCACTACTTTGCCACGCGGAGTAGTGACGTCGTGGTTCGCTGGGCGTACTGTGCCTCTTAGTTCGGTGTTCTGCCGCCCCCCATGTTTGTTTACACCACAGTAGTCGCACCCAAGCCTTGCCCCGCCACCAGTCCCGTACACCACGCCAGTCTTCACATCAGTGTAAATATGCATTTTTTTCTTTTTTATGTTTCTTACCTATGATGTTTTCATAATAATATTACTGTACAATAAATCAGTCCATGTTTGTTTCATTTATCATCATAAAATTAAGAGGTAGAGTTGAGAGAAAGAGTGGGAAAAAGTGCTTACCTTGGGTTGATGTTGACCAATTTACCTTTATTGCATATATTTAATTGTTTAAACTTTGGAAATTTCGATTTTGCGAGGTTTTTTGTCGACCATATTCTCACAAAATTGGAGGAAGCACTGTACACTCCTCTTATTTATGATCTAAGTTTCCCCAATGACCTGACAAATGCTCCTGCCCATTTCTTGTCCATCACCTTTGACCAGATCTATCTCAGTGATCTCCGTGACTTGGCGTATACTCCCACCCATTTCCTGTCAATCACCTATGATCTGAGCTTCCCCAGTGACCTAACTCTCCCTAGAGTAATCAGCCTGCCCATGTACTGTTTTAATATTCTGAGATAAGCTTTTAATCTTTCAAAGTCCCTTACATGAAAATTAGGGACAGTCGACTGATTTTCAGTAGAAAGCCATATCAATTAAATCTGAACTTAATTTCTTCATCACCATTCTTTCTAAGTCATCTGCCATCTGCTGTATCAATAATGACACTACAGTAGCATAATATCTAGTATATTACTACCTCTAGTGGGCTCCCTGACATACTGGTGAGGAAATTATCCTGCACTACTACTTGAAATTTTGACTCTGCATCCTGTCAGACTCTGCCAATCTATCCTTGGCAGGTTAAGGTCCCCTTCGATAATTACTGAGCTAGACAGTGCTGCTTTCTGTACCTCCTCCCTAGGGAATTTATTTTCTTTGTTTAATTTTGTAAGGCTGTATACAACTAATTTCTTGCTATTACTACTTCCAACTCAAATCACTAGAATTGTGATTGAAGAGTTGAGAGGAAGGGACTTGAATGCACTGGTGTTGTGATGAGGAGAGGTAGACTAAGACAGGCTGGGATTGTTGAAAGGGTGGAGGATGGCAACTGGGTGCAAAAGGTCAGAAGTGTGAACACTGTACGTAGCGCTGCAAGAGGCAAACCAAAAACAACCTGGAACGAGGTGACTGAGTGTGACCTCAAGGATAAAGGACTGAATAGGGAGGCTGCCAGAGATTGAGCAGCATGGGGAGCCACCATTAGGTGACCACAGCTGACACATGCAAGTATGCTGCAGCCTTGATAAACTATACAATATCATATGAGCCCAAACACTTTCAATACCACTACCATCTTTAGTATTTGTTTTACTGTAACAAATTAACACATCTTTTATGTAAATAGCTACCCCACCCCTCTTTTTTCCCAAATGGTTAGACTGAAAAATATTATACCCACAAATATGATATTTGGTCAAAAATTACAAGTCTCTCTATTCAACCAAATTTCACTAATAATGGCAATATGTGTATCTATTTTCTCCATACTAATTATAGCCTTCAGTTCATTCATTTTGTTACATTAACTCCTATTGCTGGTATAATACACTTGAAAACTATTACTAGTCCTTACACCATTACTTAAGTACTTCTCTTCTTATTCTTGATTCTAATTGGGAAACTTTCACTATCAATAACACTACAGTAAAAGTCCAATTATTTTGCAGCTGACTATTCAGTATGTCTGATATTTCAGCAGTTTTGAAAAATACAGTAGTCCCATTTACTAAAGTCTCTGACTGTTCGGCAGATGTTCAGAATCATCTGGGCTGTCCAGGAAGTGTTATTGTGACTTGTAAGCCTACTGTTTCATTACACTTGTATATATTCACTAGTTTCTACATTTTTCAGATTCAGGTATAGTAATGTATTGATTACAATACTGGACAGTACCATAAAGTACAGTAACCACCCCTCCCCAAGCTAGCTAGGATTACATTCCAAGCCCCCTCGCTAATTCCTGACGCCTTCCTGAAAATGACCTTTATAGGTAATTGTGTAGTCCATGACCTACTGATACTACAATGCATTACCCATATATAAATGTTGCATGTTAAATCTGTTCCCCCATTGTTTTTAGCTGTATGGCTGTGACAGTGCTTGTTAAATCTGTTTCCCCATTGTTTTTAACTGTATGGCTGTGACAGCTCTTGTTTGATTCCTCAGAATAATGGTGGAAGCAACTGTCCCAAGTGTTTAACTAAACTTAACCTAACTGAGATTAACTGTACCTAATAATTTAACCAAACCTAACCTAGGGGAGGCGGTAGCTCAATCGGTAGAGAGTTGGCTTGCGGTCCCGTGGGACCCAGGTTCGAATCCTCGCTGGTGCAGGGAACAGTTTAAGGATTTGAATTTCATTAAATCAGGCTTTACTGATCTACCAGAAGACCTGCCGACATGTCGTAAAAATAACCCCGCTAATACCAATACACCAGTCCTGTATGAGACAGCCCTAGCATGTATTCAATATGGACGGTGGGTGTTAAGCGCCGAAGTGGTGACATGTAGAGGTGTATGGTATGTAGGAGGACGACTGGGCCTTGATAGCAGGCTGTAAAGCCTATGCCCAGAGTCGGACACATTTAAAAAAAAAAAAAAAAAAAAAAAAAAAACTAAAGTCAGCAAAATACATAATATAAACTGGAGGAATATGAATTGGTAAGGTCATTCTGATGAAAGTTAAACGTACATTTAGCGTTCATTCCTTTGTTCGTTTTTGTTTACATGTGAAAGAGAGTAATGATGGAATTATGCATTCCATTAACCCTTTAATAACCCCCGGCGATGAACAACCCTTTACAGCAACGGTGTCTGTGACACTGAGTTAGTGTGAGTGTTATGCTACGTATTTGAGGTTCAACTACTTGCCCCTAGGATGCGTATGTGAGTGGTAGGAGCTTAACCTGCCACGTCTCTGAGGGTCGACTTCTCACACCTCAAGTACACAGATTTACGGCAGGTTCTTTCTCAAGACCAGGCCAGTATACCAGGGAGAGGACAGGACACAAAAACACAGCAGAAACCAACTAACAAACATTCCAAAGTGTAATCCCAGATACAAATATTACCTATACCATTACAGAGGGAAATGGGTTAGCTGGTGATGGGCTCTAGACAAGTTTACACAGAAGTTAGATGACTCTCTACCTGTCGTGAGAAGGTTTGGTAGTATGAACACAGTATTCACGGCAATTCTGTTACACTGGTATATTTAGTATGACTATAATGACCTCTATACCAACAGTATTATAGCACTGGACAGCACTGGTACACTTGTTACACTGAGGTAGATATTGTGTTTAACACTCGCGGAAATGCGCGCACATGGGGATAGTGTCGCGGTATCACACAGAGAGGGAGGGGAGGGGACTAAACTAGGGAACACTCCGGAGGGTAGTGGGTTTACTTCCGGTTTATCTTATGTGGGTGCCAGTCAATGGGGAGGGAGGGATTAATATTTGATATACAAGGGGTGGAACTGTTCTTTCTATGTTAATCATGTTTCCACAAGAGCACTTTATCATTTAGCAGCACCGAGGGAGGAGAAACGTTAATTATATAGTCAAGGAACTGCACTGTGCTCTGAATGTTGCACACCATCACTGTGAATACACTAAGGCTCATACAGTCCTATGTATTGTGGCACTCTGATATTGAGCCAATTCACTGAGATGGAGGACACTACGCATTACAGTTTACGGCCGGGGGAATTACACTGGTTCATGTTAGGCACACTGATACGACACTTGTCACTTTCACTGCTTCAGTCGTCTCCCAGTATCTCTGGCTGGAGGTGCTGTGGGAGGTTCACCCTTCCAGGAGCCCTTGTGAGGTGTGTGGGGCTCGGGACTGGGGCCACAGAGGGAGAGCAGACGGGCCTGACGCCAGCTCCGGGGAGTGCCGGACTGGGCCCCTCCGTCAGGTAGGCCTCGGCCTGGAGTCTTGGGTAAGCCCCCCGGGGGTCAGACTCACGGGAACCTGGGGCCGCCACTGGGACAGGACTGCGGCAACTGCTGCAGGGAGGAGTTGTCGTCAGGGTCACCTCACGGCAACCTAGGGCTGGGGGCGTCACTGGCTGGACTCGGCGCTGGTGACCCGGCTGGTGGGGCCTCTGTCTCGACGACTGCACTGGAGGGGCGGGCTGGAGGGAGCCAAGGCCCTGGATAGGGCCTTGCCAATGTTCCTCCGACAAGGGGTCTCCCCTGGACTCACCTCCTGTAGGAGAGGGAGTATGTCCTGCTAGGCCACAGGAAACAGGGTGGGCCAGGCAAGGGACCTCCTCATAAGGAGACGCCCTAGGAGAAGAGGGTGAGGAGCGGACGATGGCCTGCTCAGCCTCCCCCATGTGGTCGATGGCTTGCACGGCAGCTCCCTCTGCCCCATCAGAGTGCACGGAAAACACGAGTCTGGGCTCGCTCTACCCTGCCTCCTGAAGGGGAATGGTGGTCTCCTGAAGGGGAGGAGTGGACGATGGCCTGATCAGCTTCAAGCTCGACACGGACGATGGCCTGTGTCGCGGTCCTACAGGAGACAGCAGCAGAGGGACAGACGATGGCCTGTGTCGCAGTCCTACAGGAGACAGCAGCAGAGGGACGGACGATGGCCTGTGTCGCAGTCCTACAGGAGACAGCAGCAGAGGGACGGACGATTGCCTGTCCTGCCTCATACTAGACATGGATGATGGCCTGTGTCGCGGCCCTGCAGGAAGAAGTAGCAGACGGACGGACGATGGCCTGTCCTGCATCGTACCCAACACAGACGATGGTCTGTGTCGCGGCGCTACTCTGGGGGAAGACTGCAGGAAAGGAGCGGATGATGGCCTGCTCAGCCTCAACCCAACACAGACAATGGCCTGTGTCACGGCCCTGCAGGGGGCTGGCAACTGAGGAATTGACTATGGCCTGTTCAACCTCGTACCCGACACAGACGATGGCCTGTGTCGCAGCATTGCTGGGAGTTGTGGAGGCAACTCCACCTCTGACCTAGCGAGGAGAACTTTCGCCCAGGTCTAGGTGGCAATTCCTGCTCGCCTGGTGCAGTGTCGGTTGGGAGCAAGAAGGGCACCAGGGACTCGGACAAATGAGACGCTCCTGCCCGGAAGTGCCAGGTGTTGGCCGCGCACCCCCGGTGGTCCTTCCTAGGCTGGGGGTGTCGGTGTCGTCTGCGGCCGTGAGTTGCCCCACCGCAACTTCTGACTCACGCATTTCAGTGAGCTAAGCTAAAACCGCCTCAAAGAAACGTGGATTATTATACAGTCCGTAACTTCTTCACCGACGAGCAGTTAGATATAATTTACAAGAGTCATGTGAGCATGTACATGGGTGCTCGCACCCAGGTAAGAGTGAATGGAGCTTTGAGTGATGAGTTTTCCGTGAATGTTGGTGTGCATCAGGGGTCAGCTTTGAGTCCCTTGTTGTTTATCATGGTGCTTGAAGCCCTCTCACGTGATTTCAGAGATGGACTCCCATGGAAGATGTAGTATGCTGATGATTTGGTGTTGATTGCAGAGAATGAAAAGGANAATTCCATCTTGTGTAGTGTTTGTGATAAGTGGGTGCACAAGAGATGTAGTAGTATTAGAGGTAGACTGTGAGATGATGCTGATTTCATGTGTGCCGCGTGTCGGGGAGAGCAGGTGGAGATTGTTAGGCGTGAGAGGGTTGAACTTGCAGGTGAGTCTCTTGAGTGTGTGGAGGAGTTTCGTTATTTGGGAGACATGTTATGTGCCGGAGTTAGCTCGGTTGCTAGGGTGAGAAGTGGTTGGAAGAAGTTCAGGGAGCTGTTGCCTCTCCTGACGTTGAGAGGACTCTCCTTACGTGCTAAGGGGTCTTTATATGCAGCATGTGTTAGGAGTGTGATGCTGTTTGGTAGTGAGACCTGGGCAGTAAAGGAAGAGGATATTCGCAGGTTTAAACATACAGAAATGACAATGATTAGGTGGATGTGCAGTGCGTCCCTGCTCCAAGGCCTGGGGGGCCTGGGTTTACGATGGAAGAGTTGAAAGGTAGGATGGGACTGGAGTGTATTGGTGCTGTGATGAGGAGATGTAGGCTGAGGTGGTTTGGACATGTGGAGAGGATGGGGGATGATAATTGGGTACAGAGGGTGAGAGGTGTTAGTATTGGGGGAGGGGTTGGGAGGAGCAGACCGAGAAAGACATGGGACGAGGTCATTAAGTGTGACTTAAGGGTTAAGGGACTGAACAGGGAGGCTCCCAGGGATCGAGCAGTGTGGAGAGCCGCCATTAGGTGACCAAGGCCGACGCATGCAAGCATGTTGGAGCCTTCAAAAACGAAACGAAACAAAACAAAACGATGTGCGCCCTTAGCTAGAATACTGC
This sequence comes from Birgus latro, assembly GCA_018397915.1. Lineage (NCBI taxonomy): Eukaryota > Metazoa > Arthropoda > Malacostraca > Decapoda > Coenobitidae > Birgus > Birgus latro. The sequence goes on along the minus strand of JAGKTI010020193.1, from coordinate 8,819 downwards.
TCACCCTTGTGGAATGGATGTGGAGAGGTTGCATTAAAAAAACTAGACAAAATTCAGAACATAATTGTTGGAATTATTAATAACACTGCTACTATAAATAAACTACCTCCCCTACAAGTAAGAAGGAATGTTGCCTCCCTTGCATTATTTTACATATATTTTTATTGCAAATGCTCAGACAAATCTGCATCCATTGTGCCACCTCTCTATGCCTTCCCTCATGCTACACAGGCATCTGGCAGCGCTCATGAGTGGAATTTCACAGAGCCAAATTGCAGAACTTCCACCTATCAGAATCCTTTTATTCCCCAAAATGCATCTCTCTGGAACTCACTTCCCCAGAGTTGTTTCCCACCAAACTTCAACCTACAGCTGATCAAGTCCAACTGTTATAGATATTTCATGAATTGGAGGACACCGGTAATCTGGTATACAGATTTTTTTTTTTTTATTATTATTCATTTGCTTTTCCTCCCTCTGTTCAGTTACTTTTAAAAATAAATTAAAAAACCACGATCAATTATAGGAAGGGAACGAAAGTCACTGGTATGTTTACACGACTCAAGGCTACCATTCCAAGCAGTCAGGAAGTCTCTTAATCTCAGATGTTTTTACCCATATGGCACGTGCACCGTAACTTTATCGATTCTTCCATGAACCATAGCATGGAATTTAGGAAACTAAATAACACATTGCCAGGTGTGCCAGATGATTTTCTTCACAACTTTGAGAAAAAGAAACTGATTTCAGAAGAATGGAAGAAACTTACTCTACGTATTCAAAGTGGATTAAATTTCTACCATTTAATTTTCTTAAAAGATGTGAAGAGAATTGTCTGGCACACCTAGCAATATGTTTTTTAGCTTCCTAAACCCATTCTATAATTTGCTATGATTCAGGGAAGAATTCAATAAGTTACGGTGCATTTACCAAATGGACGAAAACATCTGATATTAAACAACCGCCTGACTGCTTGGAAAGGTAGCATAGAGTCGTGTCAACATACCAGTGACCTTCATTCCCTTCCCGTAATTGTTCACGGTTCTTTACAGCTCACAAGAACTCGATGTCACTGCCACTGGTACTGTAAAGGGTTGTTCATCACCAGGAGTTCTTAAGGAGTTATTGGAATACATAACTGTTTGCATCAATACTCTCTCTTTCACATATAAACAAAAAAACGAACAAAAAAAAAAAGAGCGCTAAATGTATGTTTAACTTTCAACAAAAAGACCGTACCCACTCGTATTCCTCCAGTTTATTTTATGTTTTTCTGACTGTTTTATTTTGTGTTTGGAGGGAGTAGTGTATACATTACTCACTCCAAACACATTTGTAATAAGTTGTGATGACAGTGTCCACCAATATAAATGAAGCAATGAGTGAGTAGGTAATACTGTATTCCATATAATTTCAGCCATCCAGGAAGTGTTATCTGGACCTGCAGGCCTACAGTGTCATCACACTTGTATATGTTAACTATCTATCTATTGCCAGATGCCATAATCCTGTAAGGGGTGGCCACCAACAAATCGACTTTATGTAGCTCTGTCCAAGCCATTTCACTACCCTGCTCCCAGTTCACACCCCCCTCTCTCATATACCCATATACCTCTCCACTCCATCCATCTATCTCATGATTGGCTTCCCCCTCCCACCACCTCACTTAAATACACTCTCCTCGTCAGTCTCTCACTCTCCATCCTCTCCGCATGGCCAAACCACCTTAATGCATTTCTCCTAACGCTTCCTATCACATCCACATTCACAACACAACATTCCTTCACTTCCTCATTTGTCAGTCTGTCTCTCCATGCAACTCCACATGTTCCTCTCAAAAAACTCATTTCCACTGCTCTAACTCTTGACTTCTCCAACAGGGTCAAAGCATCGCTTCCATATGTTAGAGTTGGTTTCACAATACTGTCATGTAGCAACTTTTTCACTTCCATGCTCACTTCCCTGTTACTCATCACTGCTATCAAGGAAACAGCAACTTCCCTGCTGCACCCTTTCAAGCACTTCACCCTCCAGACTTCCATCCTTACTCTTCACACTACCCAAGTACTTAAATGCACTCACATTCTCCATGTCCTCCTCATCCAATCTCACTGTACATTCCCTGACTTCACTTCTCTCGAAGACCATAAATTTACTCATCCCTACTTTCATTCATTCTGTTTCTTACACACTTTCCCAAACTCATCTACCTAGCATTGCAGCTCCCCTTCGTCTTCACTCAACAACACAGTATTATTTGCAAATAACAGTACAGGGAGTTTCCAAACACTGTCCTCTCTCACTAGGGCCGCTCCAACATCCACTGCCTGACTTGTATCACTTTTGTAACCCCATCCATATATAGATTGAACAACCTCATAGACATGAATAGACATGACACATATGTGTTTCAATCCAACCTCTAAATGGAAAAATTCACTCAGTTTACCATCCACACGCACTGCAGCCTTAGCACCCTCATACATACTCTTCACGGCCTTCAACAACTTCCCATCTACTCCATATATTCTTAATACTTTCCACAATCCTTGTCTATCTACCCTGTCATATGCTTCTCTTTAAAACCATGAAGGCTGCATACAACTTCTTGCCCTTCTCTAGAAACTCTTCCACTAAAGATCTAAGAATGAATATCTGGTCTGCATAACCTCTTCCCTTCCTAAAACCTCCCTGTTCTTCTCCAACTAATTCCTCTGTTATTTCCCTAACTCTGTCAATAAGTATCCTACCATATACTTTTCCTATTACACTAAGAAGGCAAATTCCCCTATGATTACCACACACATCTTTTTCCCCTTTTCCTTGGTACGGGGGAATAATTATACCAGACTTCCAATCTCCAGTACTCTACCTTCCTCCTAGGCCAATCTGCACACCTTCCACATCCATTCTACTACTATCTCTCCACCATGCTTCAGCATTTCACCACACACTCCATCAATTCCTGGGGCTTTCCCATTTTAACTTTCTTCATTGCTTACACCACTTCCATCCTACTGATTTCTTCCTCTCTTCTCACAACCCTCCTTCTCCCAGCCATTCCCCAGCCACTTACACTTGCATTACATTCATTCTCTATGTTCAGTAATTCAATAAAGTGTTCTCTCCATCTGTTCACTTTCTCTCCCTTCTCCACTAGTAATCTACCATTAACTAAATTATATACAGTATATATATATCTATCTATCTATCTATCTATTGCCAGACGCCTTAATCCCGCACGGGGTGGCCACACACAAATCGCCTCCACGTCACTCTGTCCCCTGCCATTTCACTACCATGCTCCCAACTCACACCCCCCCTCTCTCATATACCTCTCCACACCATCCCTCCATCTCATCCTCGGCCTCCCCCTCCCTCTCGCCCCCTCCACCTCACTCACATACACTCTCCTCGTCAGTCTTTCACTCTCCATCCTCTCCACATGACCAAACCACCTTAAAGTGCTTCTCCTAACGCTTCCCATCACATCCTCAACCACACCACAACGCTCCTTCACCACCTCATTTGTTAGTCTGTCTCTCCACGTGACTCCGCATGCTCCTCTCAAATAACTCATTTCCACTGCTCTCACTCTTGACTTCTGTCCTTCCAACAGGGTCCAAGCTTCACTTCCATATGTCAAAGTTGGTATCACAATACTGTCATGTAACAACTTTTTCACTTCCATGCTCGCCTCCCTGTTTCTTATCACTGCTTTCAACGAACCAGCAACTTAACTTTTTCACTTCCATGCTCGCCTCCCTGTTTCTTATCACTGCTTTCAACGAACCAGAAACCTTCCTTCCCTGCTGCACCCTTTCAAGCACTTCACCCTCCAGACTTCCATCCTTACTCATCACACTGCCCAAGTACTTAAATTCACTCACATTCTCCATATCCTTCCAATCCAATCTCACTGTACATTCACTGTACAGTAATCCCTCTAATATACGGACATCCAATAACCGGACATACTCACTATCCAGACATTCTGGGCTGCCCAACCCCCAAAATGAAAAAAAAATCTGAAAAAATCGATTAATTTTCGATTTTTTGGGACCACGTCAGTTTGAATTTCCCGTGTGTGCCGATCCCCTCTGTTTACACTCGTGACGCCACTATCGGTCGCCATTACCCACTCCCCTCCTCCCTTGTGAACACCTACGACAATGGCGGCCGAAGTGATTGCTTTTGTGGTGATACCCTACCTCCTACAGTGCTTGATACTCCTCTTCACCTTCTTCATCATGTGTGTGATGATGGCCCCGCCTCCTGAGAAGAGGAAGAAAGTGGTTCTGACTCTGGAGAAGAAGAGGCAGATATTGGACAAGGTGGACGCCGGCTGGTCAACAGGGCGCATCGTACGTGAGTTCAACCTCCCTCACTCCACCTTGTTTGATATCAAGAAGTCCCGAGACAAACTACAGCAGTACACGGCTGATTTCGCATCGAAGACCAGACGAAACGTGCAGAGGAAGGTGATATTTACTCCTAAATATGCAGACATCGACCGCTCCACATTGATTTCGTATCGACAACAACGTGCTGCTGGTGTGTTGCTACGTGGAACGGAGCTGAAAGCTGCTGCTGAGAAGTTCACAAGGCTCCATGGATCATCACTAGACCACACGGGAATTTACTGTTGTGTACAGTGCAGTGAAGTGATGTTATTCCAGTTATAAAAAAAAACCTTGGTGAAAGTGTTGGTGAGAAGTGCTGGTGATTCTCAAGTGGAAAGGTGTGTCAGGTGCAACGTCTTCCTGTCAGAGTCTGACATGATAGAGTGGGTTATTACATCAGGACGGCCGCTTTTTGTTCGTAAGTACCCTAACTTCATGCCTAACGTGTTTTCATCATGCTGTACATGTGTTAAATAATTACCGAAAATGTTAATCATAATTTCCTGCTTGCTATTTAATTTTTCCATGCATGGTTCTTAAGCAAAACAGCTAGAAAAAAGGTTGAAGCAGTGAATTTCGTGTCCGGTCCTAACCTAACCTATGGTTACCATAAAGATTTTCATGCCTAACGTATTTTCATCATGCTTTCTATCTATCTATTGCCAGACGCCATAATCCCGTAAGGGGTGGCCGTTTGACTTTGAGTTATTTGTTTTACAGGGAGGGGCACTAACCCTCCACCAACCCACTTGTTGACACGTAGGGAGCACGTATGGTTTGGTTATATGGTTACCACCCAGCGCTGTAAATGGTTTCTTGGCTTACAGGAAACCATTTGGCTTGTCACTCAATGTAAAGCCACCTGTAAAAGAAAGAAAAGCAATAAGAACATGCTTTACATGTGTTAAAAAATTACCGAAAATGTTAATCATAATTTCCTGCTTGCTATTTAATTTTTCCATGCATGGTTCTTAAGTAAAACAGCTAGAAAAAAGGTGGAAGCAGTTAATCTCATATCCGGTCCTAACCTAACATAACCTATGGTTACCATAAAGATTTTCATGCCTAACCTGTTTTCATGATGCTGTTAATGTGTTAAGAAGTTACCCTAAATGTTAATCATAATTTCCTACCCTGCTATTTAATTTATTCATGTATGGTTCTTAAGTAAAACAGTTAGAAAAAAGGTTGAAGCAGTGAATTTCATGTCCGGTCCTAACCTAACCTAACCAAAGGTTACCATAAAGATTTTCATGCCTAACCTGTTTTCATCATGCTGTACATGTGTTAAAAAATTACCCTAAATGTTAATCATAATTTCCTGCTAGCTATTTAATTTTTCCATGCATGGTTCTTAAGTAAATCAGCTAGAAAAATGGTTGAAGCAGTGAATTTCATGTCCGGTCCTAACCTAACCTACCCTAACATTGTGTTAATCATAATTTCCTGCTTTTAATTTAATTCTTTCATGCATGATTATTAAGTGCACCAGCTATGAAAAAGGTTGAAGCAGTGAATTTCATGTCCGGTCATAACCTAATCTAACCTAACCAAACCTAACCTAACCTAACTTAATCTAACCTAACCATTTTTCTGGTAGCAATTAACATCATTTACTGTATTTGATGCTTTGTATCCAATAATTTAGTGCATAAAATGTGAGAAAAGATGATTTCCATGTCCGATACTTACTTATACTATGCTGGCAAGTTCTGAGCTCCTATGACTCACTCACCTCTAAATCATCATTTTTTGGTTAAAATTCAATAAATTCAGGCTATGTATGTATTATTTATGTGAAAAGGGACCCAGGTTCGAATCCTCGCTGGGGCAGGGAACAGTTTAAGGATTTGAATTTCATTAAATCAGGCTTTACTGATCTACCAGAAAACCCGCCGACATGTCATAAAAATAACCCCGCTAATACCAATACACCAGTCCTGTATGAGACAGCCCTAGCATGTATTCAATATGGGTGGGTGTTAGCGCCGAAGTGGTGACATGTAGAGGTGTATGGTATGTAGGAGGACGGCTGGGCCTTGATAGCAGGCCGTAAAGCCTATGCCCAGAGTCGGACACATAAAAAAAAAAAAAAAAAAATAAGTGTTATACATGTCCACTAGGGAGGTAGGAAGGTAGTTTTCTGATTTACGTTAGGTTAGGTTAGGGTCATGAAAAACCAGTGCTGGAGCTTCAGGACCAATATTCGGACAAAATCAATATCCGGACATGCCTTTGGCTCTATTACGTCGGATATTGGAGGGATTACTGTATATATATATATACAGTAGGCGCGGAAAGTATTGAGGTTTTTTTGCCGACGTTATTCCTCTTCACGTTAAGTGAAATACGGTCAATACTACCCTCCCCTGTGATGCGAAATGAGCTGACGCTTTTTCAACGAGAGCTGGCAACTCAGCTTGATAGGTCTGGCACCACAGAAGCAGGCTCAGTAATGTTTGGGAAGCCACAGGAGGAGGATTGTCTCTGTGTGTGATGCACCACAAGGGCATGTTTTGATTCAAATAACACAGTTATTTGCTTACCTACCACATTCTCATCATGCCTAAAGTAACCACAAGCAAGGACGGACAAACGTGTGGAAGTGATTGCTTTATACAAAGCTGGCCAAAAACTCCCATTTATTGCAAATCAGATGGTGTTAGACTGAGGACAGTGCAGAGACTGGTGAAGGGGTTCAAGGACAGTGGGGAGGCCATTCCTCCCACTCCACTTCCCAAGCCTGGGAGACCTCGTAAGACAACCTTCAGGACCCGTCAGCTGATCTCAAGGCAAGTTAGCAAGGATCCAAGGCTAACAGCACGGGATTTAAAAGAAAAGAATCCACAGTTGCTGGCAGATGTGTCTGTCAGAAGTGTGCAGCAGCTGCTGCATGACAATCTAGGCTACAGGAGTTTTTGTGCTCGTCAAAAACCACTGCTAACTGCACTTCAGAAGAAAAAGAGAGTAAATTTTTGTAAGAAATATCTTGCCTGGAGTGAGGAGCAATGGAAAACTGTGCTTTGGAGTGATGAGTCAACATTTACTGTCACTGGTACCCCTTCATCACGAGTGTACCGCAAACCAGGCAGTGACCCCATGGATCCTAAGTACACTTCCAAGTTTGTTAAATACCCAGCCTCACTCATGGCTTGGGGCTGCTTTACATATTATGGTGTTGGTAGGTTGGTAATTCTACCTGCAAATGAAAAAGTGAACCAGAACAATTATTTGGAGCTCTTATGTGATGTTTTAAGTGATAAAATCAAGGCAAGAGTATTTATGCAAGATTCTGCCCCTGCACATGTTGCAAAGTCAGTGAAACAGTGGCTAACAGACTGTGAGGTTCCCTTTATTCGAGATTGGCCCGGAAACAGCACAGATATCAATCCCATTGAGAATTTATGGGCGCACATGAAGCGGCAGCTGGGTAGTATGGACACATCATCTTTGCCTAAACTTGAGGCTGCAGCTATGGAGCAGTTTTAATCCGTCTGATCTGCAAAACTACGCCATCAGTCTCCCCAGATGCCTTAAGAAGATAATACAGGTGAAGGGGAATGCCAGAAAATACTAAATTCAATGAAGTGTTAATTTATTTGTTTCTCCTTGCTAACCACAAGAATGTTTTCTTTTTTTAAGATGGCGTCAACACTTTCCGTGCCTACTGTATATATATACATATATATATATATATATATATATATATATATATATATATATANCGGAAAATGTACACTTAACGTAGCAGAAAGACCTTACCAAATCTTTGCATATGCATCCTGCTTGTTTCTGTATTTTTCTAGTTTCAGTTTGGTAAATTTCTTTATCTTGCTGAAAAATTTCCTCTCTGTTATTATCGTCATGTTCCTGAAGCTGTACAGTCGCGTTCGTGAGTCTTGATACGCATGTAGTTGTCTTGTCTGATGTTGTGTCCACCGTTGGTAGGATGTTGAACTATTTCACTTGCTAACCGACCAAATTATGTTCAGTGTATCAAGCAGTAAGCACAAACGTTCCATATTCCAAAAGCCGTGAGCACTGCAATAGACAACAAAAACACCTGTGTATCGGGACTCATGAACGCAACTGTACCTATGATTGTTTCCAGCACAATGGAAGAAACTCAACATATTCAAGTGTGGATTTTGTTTCCCAACTTCCAAACTGGCGATTAAGTTAGGTTAAATTATTAGGTGCAGTTAAGCTAAGTTAGGCCAGGTTTGGTTAAACAATTAGATCAGAACAGTACCTTCCGCCATTACGTTAACTAACAACAAGAGTTGCACACCAGCAGAATAGCTAAAAACAACGGGGAAACAGATTTAACAAGGAATGTTTATTTGCCAACCCAGAAACAATCAGAAAAACATAACAGAATATCAGGATGAACTGATTTGATAAGGTGCTTTTACT
>JAGKTI010020192.1:0-16502 GCA_018397915.1 Birgus latro | reverse complement strand
CTTTGTATAAAGTAATCACTTCCACACGTTTGTCCTTGCTTGTGGTTACTTTAGGCATGATGAGAATGTGGTAGGTAACCAAATAACTGTGTTATTTGAGTCAAAACATGCCCTCGTGGTGCATCACACACAGAGACAATCCTCCTCCTGTGGCTGCCCAAACATTACTGAGCCTGCTCCTGTGGTGCCAAACCTATCAAGCAGGGTTGCCAGCTCCCGTTGAAAAAGCGTCAGCTCATTTCGCATCACAGGGGAGGGTAGTATTGACCCTACTTCACTTAACGCGAAAAAGAATGACGTCGGCAAAAAAATGTCAATACTTTGCGCGCCGACTGTATACACTAAATAAATTTCATTTAGAAGTAGTAAATAGCTGAAATGAGACAGAGAGGTGTGTGTTGGTGAAGGCTTGGCAACGCCGCAGGAGGGGAATTCCTGTGAGGGGCAACGCCCAGACGATCCCGACATTTTAGACGAACTATAGTAATCTACCATTTTTATCTTTCACACCCCAACTAGCTTTGTTGGCACCCAGTCTAACTCTCTGTACCTCTTTCCAGAACATTTTCTTACATTCTCTCCACTTTACACTCAAATTCCTTCCAAATTTCAAACATTTTAAATTACTTTCATTAACGATTTTCGTGTGCCATTACGACGTGCGTAATTCCGATATGTTGAATGCCGACTTGCAGAGGTTTTACTGTATATCGCCAGATGCCTCAATCCTGTAAGGGTTGGCCACAAACAAATCGCCTCTATGTCGCCCAGTCCAGCGCCATTTCATTGCCTTGCTCCCAGCTAACACCCCCCTCCCTCATATACCTCTCCATTCCATCCCTCCATCTCATCCTCGGCCTCCCCCTCCTTCTGCCCCAACCACCTCAATCACATACACTCTCCTCATTAGTCTCTCACTTTCCATCCTCTCTACATTGCCAAATCATCTCAGTGTATTTCTCCAAATGTTTTCTATCACATCCACATCCACATCACAATGCTCCCTCACTTCCTCATTTGTCAGTCAGTCTCTCTGTGTAACTCCACATGCTCCTCTCAAGTACCACATTTCCATTGCTTTCAATCTTGACATGTGTCCTTCCAACAAGGTCCAAGCTTCACTTCCATACATTAGGGTAGGTATCGCATTAGTGTCATGCAGCGACTTTTATACTTCCATGCTCACTTCCTCGTTCGTTATCACTGCTTTCAAAGAACAAGCTACCTTTCTTCCCTGTTGCACCCTTTCAAGCACTTCACCCTCTAAACTTCCATCCTTAATCATCACACTACCCATGTACTCAAATGTGCTCACATTTTCCATTTCCTCCCCATCCAGCCTCACTGTACATTCAATGACTTCATTTCTCTCGAAGAACATAACTTTACTCCTTCCTACGTTCACCTTTAGATTCCATTTCTTACATACTTTCCCAAACTCATTCACCAAGCCTTGCAGTTCCCCTTCATCTTCATTTAACAATACAGTACAGTATCATCTGCAAACAAGAGGACAGGGAGTTTCCAAACACTTTCCTCTCTTATTAAGGTCGCTCCAACATCCACTGCCCTACCATATACTACTTTTATAACCCCATCCATATCCAGATTGAACAACCATGGGAGCATGACACATCCCTGTTTCAATCCAACATTCAGATAGGAAAATTCACTCAGTTCACTATCCACATGCACTGCAGCCTTAGCATCCTTTTGCATACTCTTCACAGCATTCAACAATTTCCCATTTACTCCATATAGCTACAGTATTCTTAATACTTTCCACATTCCTTGTTTATCCTCCCTCTTACATGCTTTCTCCAAATCCATGAAGGATGCATGCAACTTCTTTCCCTTCTCTAGAAACTTTTCCATTAAACACCTATGAATAAATATCTGATCTGCACAACCTCTTCCCTTCTTAAAACATCCCATTTCATCTCCAGCTGATTCTGTTACTTTCTTAACTCTGTCAGTAAGTATCCTGCCATATACTTCTATTACCCTTAGAAGACAAATGCCCCTATGATTATAACACACTTCTTTTTCCTCTTTTCCTTTGTACAGGGGAATAATTATGCCTGACTTCCAATCTTCCAGAACTCTACCTTCCTCCCAGGCCAATCTGTACATCTTCCATATCCATTCTATTACTATCTCTCCCCCTTGCTTCTGCATTTCACCACACACTCCATCAATTCCTGGAGCTTTCCTCATTTTGACTTTCTTCATTGGTTCCACTACTTTCATCCTACTGATTTCTTCCTCTACTCTCACCTCCCTCCTTTTTCCAGCCACTTATGCTCGCATTACTTTCATTTTCTATGTTCAGTAATTCCTTAACCCGTCAAGTCCCATCGACATACGATGCACGTCGCTACTTTTTTCCGCGGACAGACCCAACGACATGCATCGTACGTCACGCAATTGCAAGGCCCATTGTGTGCACATTTTTCAACAATCGCGAGTGATTTTTGGTAGGCATATGTGGGAGACCTTCCTCTACCTGCTGTCAAGCGGGGATACTGCCTGGCCCCTCCTAACCCCCCCTTTCTCCCACACTGCGCAATTCACCTCTTAGCAGTAACCTAGCCAGTAAAGGTATGCTGCCCCACAGTCTCTCCAATGACGAAATTCACGGTGAAAGTGATTCCTGACAAAGAAACAAAGAAGCTAGAGGCAGAAACAAACAGGAGTGATGAGGTGGTAATGTCGTAAAGGAAGGTGCCATATACTGGGGTTTTGGGTAAGTGAACAGTGCATATAAACTCCTATATTATTGTGTGAAAACCATTATAGACTTTTACTACACATAAATTCGTACCAAATAAATGAAATAAATACGTAATTTAAAGTGGCTTGAATTAGTCAACCCTTCCATAGTTCGTTTTCTTAGCCAGGTACCCTGAAAAAGAAGGAAAACGTAAGGTTGAGTGACACCTGTATCAACATTTTTTTACCTCAGGATCGCGATTTCAATTTGAATTTTCGATGTTTCTCACCAAAAGCGAAGGTTTCAGCCAAAAAACAAAAAGTCGAAAATCGGTCGGGATCTGGGGGTAGGCTGGGTAAAAAACCGGTCGGGACTCGGCGGGTTAAAGTGTTCTGTCCATCTGCTCACTTATTTTCCCTTCTCCACTAGTACAGTAATTTACCATTTGTATCTTTCACTCCCTCACTTACTTCTTTATCACCCTGTCTAACACTCTGTACCTCCTTCTGGAACATTTCCTTATATTCCCTCCACTTTACAATGAAATTCCTCCAAATTCCTCATCATCTCTCTTCTTACTCTCTCTCTTACTAATCTTTTCACATTTCTCCTCCTCTTTACATATAACTCTCTCTTCCGTCTCTCAACTTCTTCCACACCCCTGTTTCTCATCCACTCACGGTATGCTTTCTTCTTTTATGTCACAGCCTGTCTTACCTCTTCATTCCACCATGCTGTTCCTTGCACAACCTTTCTTCTTGTCTTCACCCTACGCACGACTTCGCATGCTGCACAGATTTCTTCTGTGAATATCTTGCACACATCTTCCACATCCCCCATCAGCTCCAAATCCTATTTACCCAATTGCTCCTCCACTTCTTTCTTATATTCTGCCTTTTTTCTATCCTCTTTGCAACCTTTCTACCCTCCTTGTATTGACTGCCTCCTCGTGTCCATCCTTTCTCCTACTCCTCCATTTCACTTGAACCTTGACTTTCACACCACCATGTGTGGTCAGCAAGTTCACTCCCCTAACCTCTGTATGCTTTTGCATTCATTACACACCTTATTCTATCATCCACACATATAATCAGTCATTGCCTTCCGTTCATTCAGTTCACCACCGACCCTTCTCATCACTCGCCACATATACCTGTGGATCATTTTGTATCCAATGAGGGTATTTGCTATCACAATTCCCTCACTGCACAAATGTCCACAAGAGCACTGCCATTCTCTTCCACTTCTTCAGGCACACCCCACTCTCCAACTACTCCATCCACCCTCACTTTCTCCACTTTTCCATTCCCATCTCCAATCAAAAACACTCCTTTCAAACTTTTTCATGCATGCTTCCACATTTGTCCAGAACTCTTTTTCATGCATGCTTCCACATTTGTCCAGAACTCTTCTTTCACTTTACTTGCATGATCTTGCATTGGTGCATACACACACACAGTTGCCCACATTTGTAGTCCAACTTTGAATCTTACCCACACAATCCTTGAGCTGACGGATCCATATTCTTACAGTCACCTTCCTTCTCTTGCACACAACAGTACAAACTCCTTCTTTTGCCCTCTCATTCTCACCTACTCCCTCACATATACCCCATCCATACTCCCATTATCTCACAGCCCTACCTCTCAATTTTGTCTGTTATTTCACATATAGGAGGAGGCTGTAGCACGGTTAGAACAGGGTGGTACTCCCAAGGGGAATGGGAATGCTGGTGGTAGGGGGAGCTGGAGCTCCTGTTTCACTAGCTACCTAACCATCCCCCTTTGCTGACCCTTTCAGTGTGACAGTAACATGAAGAGTAGACCAGCATACTCTCCCAGACATTTCCTCTAACTATCTTATGCACTACACCACGTGCGCTTTACATATCACACAACGTATCCCACTACATTACAGGGGTTGATGCCAGCAAGTGCATGCGGCCAGAAAACTTTACCCCCACTACCTAGTGGCGGACTTTTGGGGGGAGGCGTGACGGGGGTTCCGCTGGCATAGATCATGGGTCCGGGGCGAGATGGGGCTCGAACCTGTGCTAGAGGGTACAGGGCATTGCAGTTCCCAGGCTGCTGCTTCCGCCCAATAGAGAGGGGCCCGAACCTGGGAGCAGTTCCCCAAGAGGCTGCCCTATCAGCGGGTGTATAATGGTGGGGCAGTTCCAGTGCCAAGCTGCGCTTGGTGGGTGTCCCTGCAGCTGTCCTGGCAGAGTGCCCCGAGGCCACTACCACAGCCACTGGTAAGCTGGTGGGCTAGGGGTCCCAGATCCATTGCCTGGATCTAGGACTGTGCAACGGGAGGGGTCTGTGGAATGTTTACCCCCCCTTTTATCTTACCGACTATGACTTACAAATATAAGAATCAAAGCAAGCCTGAGGACAGCAAATCACCCAGGGGGTTTAGAGTGGGTTCGTGGAATGTGGGAAGTTTGAGGCCAAGAGCAGGGAAAGTTGTTGAGGCATTCAGTAGGAGGTGGGTGGATGTGGCATGTTTGCAGGAAGTCTGGTACAGGGATGGATCAGCCAGAAAGATTGTTGGGAAGGATTGCTACTATAAGTTGTTTTGGCAGGGGAGAACTGATGGATATGGGGGTGTGGGTGTGTTGGTTGTGGAGAAATGGGTGGAATATGTTATGAATGTTATGAGAGTAAGTGATACGATATTAGTAGTGAAAATTTTGATCGGTAGGAAAATGATCGGCATATGCTCCACAGGCAGGATTGGATGACACAGTGAAGGATTGATTTTGGGATGATTTAATACGTGTAGTAGGTTGTATGGCCGATGATGAGGTAGTGGTTCTGGGGGGAGATTTAATTGGTCATGTGGGTGAAGCAGCTCAAGGTTGTGAAAGAGTCCTTGGGGGATGTGCATATGGTGTGAGGAATGCGGAAGGGGAAAGAATACTCGAGTTTGGGTAGGCTATGGACATGATTGTGTGCAACACACATTTTAGAAAAAGAATGAGTCGTTTGATTACGTATGAGTCCAGGGGAAATAGCAGTCAGGTAGATTATTTTCTGGTCAGGAGGGTTGATAGGAGGTTAGTGAGGGATGTTAAAGTTATAGGAAGCGAGGAGTGTATGCAGCAGCACAAACTATTGATTTGTGACATGGTGCTTAAAGAACGAGTGATGAGGAGGACATACGTACCTAGGAGGAAACTATGGAAGCTGGGAAACCAACCAGTAAGGGATGCCTTTTATAGTGAGATGAGGAGAGTGGTGGCTGAACTGGGAGCCATAGATAGAGGCATTAATGAACAATATAGAGCCCTTAAGAACAACCTCTTGAGAGTTACTGATGCAAAATGCGGTTGGACAAGAGACCCACCAAGACATAAAGTAACTTGGTGGGGTGGTGGGACGAGGGTGTAGAAGCCGCAGTTAGGGTGGTAACAGGGAGGAGTACTTGGCTGCCAAGCGTAGGGCTAGAAGAGAAGTATACAGGGCGAAGTCTGAGTCACAGGGACTTTTACTTGATAATCTAAATCATGGGAAAAGGAAAAATACGATTTTTAGGGTGGCAAATCAGGTGACGAGGGATAATCGGGACATTGTAGGTGAGCAGTGTGTGAAGAATGATGAAGGAAGGGTAGTGGTGAACAGTGGGGATATTAAAGATGCATGGAGAGAGCATTATAGCTGGTTGTTGAATGAGGAGTTTGACTGGGATAGGGAAGGTTTGGAGCCAGCAGATCCAGTGTTTGGCCCTTGGCCTTTGATTGGCACTGCTACTGTGAGTGAGGCAATAGGCAGGATGCGGGTGGGGAAGGAGGTGTGTCTGGGTTGACTGCTGAAATGTTGAAGGCCTCAGGAGATACTGGGGTGAGGTTAGTCACTGACCTGATAAATATGATGATATATGAGTGTGTTGTCCCAGATGATTGGCTGAAGAGTGTAATTGTAAATGTGTACAAAGGGAAGGGTGATGCCCTGGAAAGAAGAAATTATAGAGGTATAAAGCGTTTAGATCAGATTATGAAGGTTATGAAGCTAGGGTTGGAAGAGTGGCTGGTTAGGGTATGGCCATGTACATGGGTACTCGCACCCAGGTAAGAGTGAATGGAGTTTTGAGTGATGAGTTTTCCGTGAATGTTGGTGTGCATCAGGGGTCAGTTTTGAGTCCCTTGTTTTTTATCATGGTATTTGAAGCCCTCTTACGTGACTTCAGAGATGGACTTCCGTGGGAGATGTTGTATGCTGATGATTTGGTGTTGATTACAGAGAATGAAAAGGAGGCAGAGGAAAGACTTAAGAAATGGAAAGATGGTATGGGGCACAAGGGCTTAAGGGTAAATAAAGTGATGATATCTAGGGTTGGTGGCAGTACAATCAGAGAGGGAGAGTGGCCATGTGCAGTTTGCCACAAAGATGTGGGAAGTAGTTTCATCTTGTGCAGTGTTTGTGATAAATGGATGCACAAGAGATGTAATGGTATTAGAGTTAGACTGCGAGATAATGCTGATTTTATGTGTGCGACGTGTCGGAGAGAGCAGGTGGAGATTGTTAGACGTGAAAGGATTGCTGGTGAGTCTGTTGAGTGTGTGGACGAGTTTTGTTATTTGGGAGACATGTTATGTGCCGGAGGTGGGGCTGGAGCTAGCTCGGTTGCTAGGGTGAGAAGTGGTAGGGAGAAGTTCAGGGAGCTGTTGCCCCTCCTGACATTGAGAGGACTCTCTCTCCTTACGCGCTAAGGGGTCTTTGTATGCACCATGTTTTTTTTTTTTTTTTTTTAAATAAAATGCAAGGAAGAAGGAACCAAAGGCAACGGGCCTGCATACTGTTCCTTCCAAGAAAAAGCAAAAACAATACAAAAGAGCC
Organism: Birgus latro; assembly: GCA_018397915.1. Lineage (NCBI taxonomy): Eukaryota > Metazoa > Arthropoda > Malacostraca > Decapoda > Coenobitidae > Birgus > Birgus latro. Next base: position 8,951 of record JAGKTI010020192.1, on the reverse strand, counting down.
AAATTCAAGATCCGTTCATTTCGAGATGCCTGGACACACTGTGTTTGAAAGACTGGAGATCATAGGAAATAGGAAATAGACAGAGGAAGACAGTTCCAGAGTTGACCAGTTGCATAAATGAAGGACTGGGAGTAACGGTTAACTCTTGCATTAGAGAGTTGGACAGAAAAGGGATGAGAGTTTGTTGCTAGACGGGTACTACGTGCCCGTCGTAAAGGTGGAGGGATGCAAGCAGACAGTTCAGAGGAACAGTGACCTTTGAAGCAGCGACAGAAAAGAGATAAAGATGCAACAGCGCGGTGAAGAGACAAAGGTTGAAGGGAATCAGTAAGAGGAGGAGAGTTAATGATACGAAAAGCTTTTGACTTCACCCTGTTGAGAAGAGCTGCATATGGGGAGCCTCCCCACACATGAGAGTTGTACTCCATACACGGGCAAATAAAACCCGTGTACAAAGTCAACAACTGTGCGGGGGTAAATAAAGTTCGGAATCGGCTTAGCACACCTAATCTCTTGGAAGCAGATTTCACAAGAGATGTATTATGTTCTTTCCAAGACAAATCCCTAGAGAATGAAACCCCAAGCATATTCAAGGATGATGCAAGACTGCGCTGGACATTATTAAACATTGGTGGGTAATCCTGAGGAAGATTTTGTCGGGTTGATAAGTGTAAGAACTGAGTTTTTGATGCATTAAAAATAACAAGATTATTTTTACCCCAGTCAGAAATACGAGCCAAGTCAGACATTAGGTGTGCCATAGCCTCATCCCTTTTTTGTTGAAGGAACTGCTGAGATGGACGTTGCAGAAACCGAATGGAAAGGTAAAGGGTGGAATCATCAGCATATGAGTGGATAGGGTTAGATGTACAGCTTAAAAGGTCATTGATGAATAAAAGGAAGAGAGTAGGTGATAGGACAGAGCCCTGATGAACACCACTGTTGATAGGTCTAGGAGAAGAACGATGGCCGTCTACAACAGCAGCTATAGAACGACCAGAAAGGAAGCTAGAGATGAAGGCACAGATAGAAGGATAGAAACCGAAAGAGGGCAGTTTGGAAATTAAAGATTTATGCCAGACTCGATCGAAAGCCTTTGAGATGTCAAGTGCAATGGCAAAGCTTTCGCCAAAGACCAGAAAGGAGGATGACCAGGATTCTGAAAGGTAGGTGAGAAGATCGCCAGTGGAGCATCCCTGACGGAACCCATACTGACGATCAGAAAGAAGGTTGTGACAGGAAAGATGCTTTAAGATTTTTCTGTTAAGAATTGACTCGAAAACTTTTGAGATACAGGATGTTAAAGCAATTGGACGATAGTTAGAGGGTTGGGAATGGTCACCCCTCTTTGGGACTGGCTGAATGAGAGCAAACTTCCAACAAGAAAGAAAGGTACAAGTTGATAGACAAAGGCGAAAGAGTTTACCTAGGCAGGGTGTAAGCACAGAAGCACAGTTTTTGAGGACAACAGGAGGGACTCCATCAGGCCCATATGCCTTGTTAGTATTGAGGCCAGTGATGGCAGAAAATGCATCAGCTGAAAAAATTTTGATGTCAGTCAAGAGGAAGTCAGAGGGGGGAAGGGATGGAGGAACAGCACCAGAATCGTCTAAGGTGGAATTGGAGGAGAAAGTCTGAGCGAAGAGATCTGCTTTATCAGTAGAAGAAATAGCTACAGCGCCATCAGAGTAGAAACGAGGAGGGAAGGATGATGAGGTAAAGTTGTTAGAAAGGTTTTTGGCAAGGTGCCAGAAGGAGCGAGAAGAATTCGAGTTGGAGAGTTGAGAACATTTAGCACGGATGAAATTATTTTTAGCAGAGCAAAGAACAGACTTAGCACAATTCCGGGCAGAAATATATAAAAGATGTGATTCAGGGGTGGGTTGGCTCCGGTACTTTTTATAGGCCCTCTCCTTGTTGCAGACAGCATTAGAACAAGCATGATTAAACCAAGGCTTTCTTGCATTAGTCAGAGGATATGAGAAAGGAATGTATGCTTCCATGCCCAAGAGAATAACCTCCATAATGCGCAAGGCACACTCAGATGGCTCCTGGCCAAGGAAGCAATAATCATTCCAAGGAAAATCAAAGAAGTAATGCCTGAGGGCCTCCCAATCTGCAGCTCCAAAGTGCCACAGGTGGCATTTCTTTGGAGGGTCCACAGGCCGTACCGAAGCGATAGGACATGTTAATGTAATGAGGTTATGATCGGAGGAGCCCAACGGAGAGAAAAGATTAACAGTGTAAGCAGAAGGATTAGTTGTTAGGAAAAGGTCAAGTATGTTGGAACTCTCTCCGAGGCAGTCAGGGATACGGGTAGGGTGCTGTACAAGCTTGTCTAGGTCATTAAGGATAGAAAAGATGTAGGCTTGTTCACCAGGTGGATCAGTGAAAGGAGAGGAGAGCCAAAGGTGGTGGTGAACATTGAAATCTCGTAGAATGGAGATTTCAGAGAAAGGAGAAGTGGATAGAATGTGTTCCATCGTAGAAGTAAGATAGTCAAAGAATTTTTGATAGTCAGTAGAATTAGGAGTTAAGTAAACAGCACAGATATATTTAGTCAGAGAATGACAGGAGAGCCGAAGCCAGAGAGTAGAGAATTCAGAAGAATCAAGTTCAGGAACACGAGAGCAAGATAGATTGTTGCGTACATATACGCAACAGCCACCTTTGGCTTTGAAATGAGAATAGAGAAAGTAGGAAGATACAGAAAATAGTTTGCTGTCAGTTGTCTCAGACAGCTGAGTCTCAGAGAGAAAGAGAATGTGAGGTTTAGAGGAGGAGAGGTGGTGTTCAATGGAGCGAAAGTTAGAGGAGAGGCCGCAAATGTTACAGAAATGAAGAAGGAGTGAGTCAGACAGTGGTTCCAGGCAGCTCTGTGAGTTGTCACTGGGAGAGGGGCTGATGGTGGGGGCATTTATGGTCCCCCCCCTCCCCCACCGGGGACTCCGAGGCATGTTTTAAGAGCGCCATTTTCTTTTTTTTTTTACAAATTTTGAAAAGGAAGTGTAGTGTGTAGCGTGCATGTAGTTTGGTGTTGACAGTTAGAGAAGCTTGTATTGGAGAGCATGCTGGCCTACTCTCTGTGTTACTGAGACACTGAAAATGTTCAGCAAAGGGGGATGGTCAGGAACAAGTCCTGAGGGCTGATGAAATGGGAGCTCCAGCTCTCCCAGTCATCAGCCTTCCATCCACCTTGGGATTACTGCCCTGCTCAACTGGTGCTACAGTCTACTCCTGACAATGTGTTAGGAGTGTGATTCTGTATGGTAGTGAGACCTGGGCAGTAAAGGAAGAGGATATTCGCAGACTTAAACGTACAGAAATGACATTGATTAGGTGGATGTGCAGCGTGTCCCTGCATGCAAAGCCTGAGGGGGCTGGACTTAAATGTACAGAAATGACAATGATTAGGTGGATGTGCAGTGTGTCCCTGCATGCAAAGCCTGAGGGGGCTGGGTTTACGATGGAAGAGTTGAGAGGTAGGATGGGACTGGAGTGTATTGGTGTTGTGATGAGGAGAGGTAGGCTGAGGTGGTTTGGACATGTGGAGAGGATGGGGGATGATAATTGGGTGCAGAGGGTGAGAAGTGTTAATATTGGGGGGTTGGGACGGGTAGACCGAGAAAGACATGGGACGAGGTCATTAAGTGTGACCTCAGGGTTAAGGGATCGAACAGGGAGGCTGCCAAAGATCGAGCAGCATGGAGAGCCGCCATTAGGTGACCAAGGCCGACGCATGCAAACATGTTGGAGCCTTGAAAAACAAAACAAAATGATCCACTTACGCATCCCCAAGCACCTTGATAATCACTCTCTTTTTCACCTCATCATTGCAATCCGTTCCATGTCCTTTGTTCGGTCCTTAGTCGTCACCTGTTGGTCATTCCTGGTCCAAGGCTTCTTATTTGTATTTTTAGTTGTTTTCTGGGGAGGGGCACTAACCCTCCACCAACCTACTTGTCACGTAGATTGAACACACGTTGGTTGGTTATACGGTTAGCACCCAGTGTTGTAAATGATTTCCTTGTTTACAGGAAATAATTTGGCTTGCCACTCAGTGTAGAGCTGCCTTGAAATAGAGTACCACTACACTAAGTGAGTAGTTGTTGGGTCCCCCCACCTATCACAGATCAGATACCTGATGTAAGGTTGCTGAGGTAATTACACAGTTCTGCAAACTTAATGTCATTAAAAATTGTTTTATTCTCTGTAGTTATTTTGTACTGCACTTATGAACATAATATAAAAAGACTTAGAATGTTTCCATCACGTATCATTTTAGTAAAATATTACTGGTGAAAAGAAATTTAGTAACTGTAAAACACACCCATACTCCTATATCTGATGCATCGATTACCGAAAATTCGCCAGAGGAAATTAGGAAACATTCCCACAATCTGAACGGCCATTGCTTCGCTAGTCCAAACATTCCGCCTCTCCCTAAGTCAGAAATACGCACATCCAGACGTGGATGTGGTGGTGCATGTGTCTTTCCCCGTCCTCCTTCCATCCCCTCGCTTTTCTCCCCCCACCATCTGAGCGAAAATGGTCTTCTGCCTCTCACTGAACGGTCAAAGTCACCTGGCCAGCCTCAAGCCACACGCTGGTAATACCCTAACCCAGCAGCTGAGCAAAAATGGCCGTGTTACCTCCCTACGGAATGGTCAAAGTCGCCTGACCAAGAAGAAGAGTGAGGGAGGGAAGAGAAGGTGTGGAAAAGGCAGTGAAAGAAGAGAGAGGGTGGGGAGAAAAGAAACATAGGGGAGGGAGAGAAGGAGAATGTGAGGGGGAGAGAAGAAAACAAAGGGGGATAGAGAGAGAAGGGAGGAAGGGAAGGGAAAAAAAAGAGAGTATAAGAGGGAGGAGGTGTGAGAACCAAAGGAAGGGAAAGAAAATTGAGGGAGGGAAAGGGAAGGAAGTGAAGGGAGAGAAGAAAACAGCGGGAGAAAGAGAGAGGAGTGAGAGAGAACTGGGAGAGAGGGAGGGAGGGAAAGAATGAAAACATGAGAAGAGAGAGGGAGGGAGAGAAGATAATTTGTGAGAAGCAGAGGGAGAGAAGAAAAAGAAAACAGGGGATGGAGAGAGAAGGAAACAGAGAGAGTAGGGAGGGAGGGAGTGAAAAAGATAGTTAAAAGAAGGGGAAGGGAGGGAAGATAAGAAGCTTTGAGAAGCAGAGGGAGGAAAAGAGAGAGGAAGGGGAAAAAATGACACTGGGGGTGGGAAAGAGGGTGGGAGAAACATGAGACAGAAAGACTAAGTAGGGAGGGAAGTTTGGAGAAGGAGGGAAAGAAGGGGCAGAAAAAGAGAGAGTATGAAGGATGTACAAGAGAGAGGAAAAGAAGAAGCAGAGAGAATTAAATAAAGGAGGATGTGAAAGATGTAGAAGGAGGAAAAGAGAGTGAAAATTCAGACAGAAGGCGGATGTGTTTCAGAGAGAGAGAGAGAGACAGAGTTTGTTGGCGGCACCATCTCCTTCATGTATCTTCTCTTTGTTTCTTCTCTCGTTTGCTGTCAGCGCTGCTGGGCGTGTTTTCCTCCCTCTCCTCCCACCCCCTCTAACATGCTGCTTCATCCTGCCTGCCTGACCTTACTCTTGCTGTGTGTGTTGACCTGAATGCATCTCACCACTGCACTTCCCGCTACCTTACCTTTCTGTGTATGTGTTGTTTGATGTCCCAGTTTAGCAATATTATTGTTTATTGAGGATAATAATTTTATCTAAGGTGTTTTTGTGTCAGTCTCAGTTGAGTGAGTAAGGTATATGAGAGTTTGGGTTTTGGCCTGGAATGCATCCCTGGCTTTTCTTCAGCACCTTATGGGGAAATTGGCTTTTCTTCAGCACCTTATGGGGAAATTGCTCTGATATCTGACATACTTGCTGGCCAAACACTCCCATCGGTATGCAACACCATATATGGGTTTATAGCAGATAATAAATTTCAGTTGGTCTATACAATATTGTTCTAAATTAATTGAAAATGAAAATGGTCAGTGTTTTAGTAATTTTTTAAACATATACAGAATGAAAACAACACTATATATTCCATAACACACATATAACTTCTAGTCTTTGTATTTCTCAGTTTTTTTTTTTTTTTTTTTTTTTTTTTTTTTTTTTTTTTTTTTTTTTTGCTCCCAAACGAACCTATGAATCATTAGCATTAGTCCGCCATCATACTGACATCCCAGCGTCCCTGGTACCTACTTTCCATATCCTTGATATCCTGATGGAATATTTCACCCTATTGTTCTCTCACCACTCAAAGATTTTTGGGGAAAAATTCCAAATTCAAATCCAAAAAGTGAACTTTGAAACCCATGTTGCAACCCAACCCCATAAACTTGACCAGAAAGATTCTCACACTTTCTTTGTAATTTGGATCCTTAATGTTGCTTAAAATCTTAGAAATTACTACTTTGAATGATACTCAAGCCTCTTATTTTAGATCATTTATCACACCATCAAATTCCGGATCAGAAATCAGTTTTCTAAAATCACGTCTGGTAAATACGCCCTCTTTCAATATTGCTTCAGACAAACCAGGAAACTATTGGCACAAATACATAAAACAGGCTTCATATTTTGATAGGTCTTTAACAGGTTGCTTCATTAATCCAAGCTTAATATGAACAGGTGGTAGCAGCACTTTATCCGGATCCACTCAGCCAGGTCTGACGATATTTTTGGCACCAAGCTATTGATTTTTTCTATTTGACCATTACTTCTGAACCCAGTGTAAATCCTTAGCTCTGCTGTCCCACTCACAGAGAAAACATGGGAATTTTGTATACCCTGACTGCCGGCCCAATAAGATATACAGAACTTTCAGGCCTCCACATACGAATCAACAGTGTTAATTGTAGTTGATTTTCTCGAGATTTGCCAAATTCTGGTACGTTTCTTTTGAATGCACAAATTGAGCAACAGATATTGATGCATATTTATTACCATTATGAAAGAAGTAGCCACCCCTTTCAGGCTTCTTTTAGATGAATCTATAAATAGTCTTCATTCTTCTGCATTATAATCTCTGCCAAGTTTCAGTACTAGGTTACATACCTCATTGGAATAGGGAGGTTTTCAAGAATTCTTCCCCAGTATCCCTTCTTGTCGTATGAGGCGACTAAAAAGGTTGGTGGTGGGTTAGTGCCCCACCCTGTAATACAACTAACTAAAAATACGAACAACAAGCCTCGGACCAGGACTGACCAAAAGTTGACGACAAAGGACTTGTTACGGATTGCAACGTGGAATGTAAGGGGTATAAATGATGAAGTGAAAGAAAGAGAGATTGTACAGGTGCTTGAGTGGATATACAGTAGAACCTCAATTATCTACGAGCCAATCAACCGGAATTGGTGCTAAACCGGACAGTTTAAAGAAAATTTCCAAAATCAATCAACCGGGGAAAATCCAGGACTGACTGGCATTTCCAATTCACCACGCAACCATCCCGCCTGATTGTTTTAATTCCTTCACCACCGAGCGCATCACCGCAGTCCCCACCATTGTTTTGAGACCTAACAGTGAAATCACAGCAACACACCACTGTTTTATCACAATTTTCCGTAATATTTGGTGGAATATCAGCCATGGCTCCTGGCTGTTCGTGGAAAGATGCTGATGAATCATTTCGAAAGATCTTCCGATTCATGGAGAGAAATGCAGCCTACACAGCTAATGAACTGCTTGATTTTCGTAGCCATTATGATGACTTCTAGAATCGCCATTGTGTAGCAGTCAAACAGTCAGACATCAGGGGCTTTATCTCGTGGGGTAAACATGTAAAACTGCAAACATTTCACTCGTATCCACCTATTTATTTGTGGGGTTCCCAGATAGTGATGTATCAACGTCCACACCAGCAAGTACTCCAGCAAAAATGGCTGCTCCACCAGTCTCTCCCATCAGGCCTGTTCGACCCCCAGCCAGCCCATCCACACACGTCGATGAGCCTGCATCACCCACTACTCTACGGTTCCAAGACAGTTCACTGTCATGTCAATTCGCTGTCAGACAATTCACCGTCAAAACATGGACGATTTCCCGTCTGGACAATTCGCACCCTGGACGATTCCCTGTCATTCTATAAATCTATGTATCTATCTATTGCCAGACGCCTCAATCCCGAACAGGGTGGCCACAAACAAATCGCCTCCATGTCACTCTGTCCCCTGCCATTTCACTACCACGCTCCCAACTCACACCCCCCTCTCTCATATACCTCTCCACTCCATCCCTCCATCTCATCCTCGGCCTCCCCCTCCCTCTCGCCCCCTCCACCTCACTCACATACACTCTCCTCGTCAATCTTTCACTCTCCATCCTCTCCACATGCCCAAACCACCTTAACGTGTTTCTCCTAACGCTTCCCATCACGTCCTCAACCACACCACAACGCTCCTTCACTTCCTCATTTGTTAGTCTGTCTCTCCATGTGACTCCACATGCTCCTCTCAAATAACTCATTTCCACTGCTCTCACTCTTGACTTCTGTCCTTCCAACAGGGTCCAAGCTTCACTTCCATATGTCAGAGTTGGTATCACAATACTGTCATGTAACAACTTTTTCACTTCCATGCTCACCTCCCTGTTTCTTATCACTGCTTTCAACGAACCAGCAACCTTCCTTCCCTGCTGTACCCTTTCGAGCACTTCACCCTCCAGACTACCATCCTTACTCATCACACTGCCCAAGTACTTAAATTCACTCACATTCTCCATTTCCTTCCCATCCAATCTCACTGTACACTCACTGGCTTCACTTCTCTCGAAGACCATCACTTTACTCTTCCCCACATTCACCTTTAGATTCCGTTTCTTACACACTCTCCCAAACTCATCTACCAAGCCTTGCAGCTCCCCTTCGTCTTCACTCAACAACACAGTATCATCTGCAAACAACAGTACAGGGAGTTTCCAAACACTGCCCTCTCTCACTAGGGCC
>JAGKTI010020191.1:0-14433 GCA_018397915.1 Birgus latro | reverse complement strand
ATGTTATACTCACTCTTAAGGAGTTTATGGATACTGTGTTTCATCCACGTACGTCACAAAGAACTTCCTTGACCTGGGTATAAGTGTTTGCAGGTAACCAGAATGATTGTACCATGTTTCATAGCCATAAATATCTTTCCAACCACACCATTATAAGTACAGCCACATAACACCATCGAAGCATACCACACCACACCACGCAACCACCATGCGACATCAGATCATACACCTTCCTGTCACACCGCACCATACCACGTTACCACAACCTTAGCCACTTTCCCACCTAGCACCACACCACACCACCGGTTTTGGCCACACACACCACCTTAGGACACAGCATGGCATCACATCACAGCACACGACAACCATCTTCCCAAAACACTGCCGGTACAGACCACACTACACCACAACACCACACCATACCATCACATCACACCATACGATCGCAGCGATACAGCACGTTCGTTAACACATACCACTATGCTACACCGCACCGACATAACCATAACCTCCTCACCACATAAGAGCACACCACACCACAACATACTGTAACACTTTACATCACCAGGTCATTAAACACCACAGCAACCTTCACAAACAACACAACACTACACCAAACCACATCACCACAACCTCAGTCACCACATAACACCCCCACCAAACTAGTCAGTTACACAACCACAGTCATTTTCCCACATACCACCACAGGAACGTCTTGTGGGAATATGACGTTGTGGTGATGACATCAGAGATACTTGGGCACCTTGCAGTTCCAGTCAGAAATCTGTATGTGTCTACAATTCCGAAAGTAATGAAACGTGAATTAACTCCTTCCACCCTGCCTGAACGTCATTTCGTTTTATCCAGATCCTATACACCACGTTTAGGCTCAGCTTCTGTACAGTTACTTTTGTAATATGCTATTAGGCTTTGTCAGCTTCGATGGATTTTTTATTTTTTTTTTAATATCACGAGGCTTGGACACGGCTTGCACAATCGGTTTTTGTAAAATTTCATCAAACTTTGACATACCGTTGATATACTTAGTATGAGTATATCAACGGTACCACTGCAATATATTAGGCTTTATCACAGCTTCGATAGAGTTAATTTTTGTAATGTCAGGCACTGACATGACTTTGATGCAGTTAGCTTCTGTTTTCATAAGGTTTTGGCATGCAAAAATAGTGGCCGGAAACTAAAGCGAGATTGCAGCCATTTTAACCATTGGTTTGTTTAATTAGATCCTATTTGATTCGAGAAGCTTTGAGGCAGTTAAAAGAAACAACTACAACAACAAAAATTGTCACAGCTGAATGCATGCGGTACAGTACCAGACTAGAGTCATCGGTGGCGGTAAACTTACTCAGGAAACACTTTGAAGCACCAGTTAACAAAGTCGATAAAAACCTGCAAGAAATATTCTGTTATATCGATAATCCAAAGTGTGGTATGGATTTCAGCTTTTTCCTTCTCTCCCCAACCCCTTCAGCTCTTATTCTTCCTCTTCCTTTCCTCCCTCATTTTTCTTTCCATCTCTCCGGCCTTTTTTTTTTTTTTTTCTTTTAAGTCAACCATCCGATCACGATGTCGCATGTACTTACCCTTCGTGGCTTACACATTACTCCCTAAAGTGAGAATGTAATTTTTATTATTACTGCTATATCCCGACGATTTTCGTCATTTAAGGAGGGACATAAATGTAGGGGTTAGTATAGGCTACATAACCACTCATATTTTAAAAGTCGTCTTGAGGTGCACAACATTTTTTTTTATTTATCAGGAAAACTGTATGTTTAAAAAATCACTGGCTTGAAGGTGTTACCTGTTATAGCATCTAGTTTTCATAAGGGCTGCTTGCTTATTTTCAGGGAGAATTGGTTTACTAAAGGAAAAACAAACTTGCTGAAACTAGAATTACTTAAATATCTAGAACAAAATCGGTGCAATACCATTTCCGTCCACCATACTGGATTTTCCCCAGGAACCTGTGGTACAACTAGTTTTGCCTGAGTTATGTTAGTTGTACCATACAGCCCTTGAAGCTTCTACTTTTCATTAGAGTAACCTGATTTACCCTTACATCGGCTTTTACCTGCAACATATATCAGTATCTAACACGGATGCATAAGAATAATAAGCATGAAAGGAGTGGGAGGGTATACCTGTCCTTGATGACGAAGACCTAATGAAGAGGGTTGGGTGGCGCGAGATGAGGGTGTAAACAAACGCAGCACAAGCACACCAAAACTGCATTCATGTACAGTTAGAGACAAAGGTTCACCTGTTAATTCACCCATTCTACGCCTCACTTTCTTCTGATGGGTAATGTCCCTAAACTGTGTGAAGACTGGTATGTCTTTCTACCCATAGATGATTTTCTTTGATGTGATGCGTGTAGGAGAGGAGAGTGCCGGATATGCACAGATGGAAAGGTTGGGGGGTACATGTAGTGGAATAGTAGGTCGTCTTTTGTCCCTGAGTCCAAGCTGGGAGCCTGACAAAAAGACTGATGGAGGACTGAGAGGAAGAATGGACGAGGGGACGACACAAATGGTCCCAGGTTCCATTGTCTTACAGCGGCCGTATTCGTAAAAGATCATACCACTCTCAGGCTCAGAGCTCACTCTTAGGTGAGTAGGCCTAAGATCGTCTGAAATTAGGTTAAATGAAATACTTGAGTTTCCCTGTCAAAGAGGGTTACCGGTGACAACATTAAGTCTCAGGCTCTTTTGCCATACTTTCAGCTGACTACAATCGTCTTCCATTGTCTGGTATTCAGTCTTATAATGATCACATTTATAAGATTAACCACTGTTTTATGATATACCGTTACAAGTTAGGATACCACTGAAATATTGTCATGAATAATTTTTGATTAGTCTTATTGTTCAAAATGTTGTCTCTAATCTGATTATGGACTGACTGATGGATGTTTATGTTCAAGAGGCAATCCAGTGCAGTAATTTATACACAACTTACTACTAACCCTTGAAAAATCTCTGCCCTCAAGTCACCACCTTTTACAAAATCTGAATGTGACAAATTTCATGGAAGTATTATTTGTATCAAACCTTAACTACATTTCGAATAGTTATATTTCAAACATTTTGTTGAGTCAAAATCTGAATGCGGTTTTTCCTCAAACTTTAATCTGTTAACCTTCCCATTGTCGCGTCTTTCTGAGTACCTAAGTCCAGCTAATGCCAGAAGATTGTATTCAGCAGAGTGAATTGTAGGAGCCTGAGAGAGTAAACCCTCCCAGTGTCTTGTCAACCCCATTGCCTATCTGAAATAATATGAAGCAAATTTTTCAACCGCACGTAATGCTTTTCTCTCTCTCTCTCTCTCTCTCTCTCTCTCTCTCTCTCTCTCTCTCTCACACACAAGAGAGAGAGAGAGAGAGAGAGAGAGAACAGTACAAGTTAGATAGCTTTGCCTTGCATTTAACAAATCTGATGGGAAAATTGAAGGCCAGACAAGAAGCCGACCAGAGTATCAGAGATCAGGATTGCACGGCAAGCTTAACCTTAGCATTTAACGCATGTTAAGCCAGACTTGGTGGAAGGATTGAAGGCAAGGCAAGGACGAAAGAATTCAATTTTAAGAACACCAAGTCAACAGCAGTGCTACACGGCTGGGTTGAAGTTGAACCTATGTGTTTCTGTGCCCGAGTAGAAAAATAAAAATTATTTAGAATTACCCAGACTTGTTGGAAGTGTTGAAGGTTTGAAACTGGCAGACCTAATGTTTTTTCGAATAAATGGTTAAATATCAACGTTCTGTGGCAAGGTCAACTTAAGCAAGTTTTATCCGATTTGTAATAGACCAAACTTTGTGGACGGGTTCGTGGTAAAACAATAATTTAATGGAGTAATTTTCGAGAGCCATCCATCATGGGTCAAGCTCCCACAAGATCAATTATTCGACTCTAAAGCTCAAACATCTTTGATCCAATGTGAACAGAAAGTAGTGGAAGTGTTAACGGTCAAACAAGAAGAAAGTACCGCTGTTTTGGGAAAAAAATAAGGTCAAAGTCACAGGGTAAAATATAATATTAAGGCCACAGGTGAACTGTAGGGCGTCGGCATTGCAGTTTCTAAATGTTTCGTTTTTATTCCTTTAAGGCTGAGTGCTAATATTGCCTCCATTACCTCTCGCCTGACCCAGACAGTCTGGGTACATGAAAATAATAGCTATGAAGGGAATAATAAAATTGGTACGCACGTCTGACTTTTTCGACAGGAGTAGGCCATGAGACAAAAATGCTGGCTAGATATTATGGAATGGGGATTTCAGATTAGTTATGAAAATTGAAGAAAACGGGGTGCCGAAAGACAGAAGTGGATAGCTAAATTGTGTATGGAAATGCACATGGTAAGGGTTGTGCCTCTGCATTAACTGCCATATAGCGAAATTCGTATGCTTGCAGGCACCTGTAGTTTTAGTGTGTACGAGTAGTTATAAAAAGGTATTTGAAAATATCCGTGTAGACGTAATGATCTAAAGCACCAGCGCCGATTTGATCAACTGTTTGTACGGTGATTTGTCACAGTACTGCCTCTCTTTAGTTGTTGTTTTACCTGATCATACAATTTACTTTATCTTCATTCTTCCTGTTAGTTTCCTATGTCACTTGCCCATTTTCATTGTTTTTCTACACCCTCCCCCCCTTTTCTTCATCCCTTCCTTCTTTTTTTCTTAGTCCCTTTCCATTATCCCTCCTTCCATTCATCCCAGCCTTTGCAACCCTTCTCCTTCTCTCGCTCTCTCTCTGTAGTCTTAATTATGTTCTTCCTTCCCTTCCTCCGTCCTTCCTTCCCTTTCTCTCATCCTGCCTTTTCTCCATTCTTTCCACCTGGAATGCCCCACAAGTATGCAAAGGCGTCAGGAAGCTTGGTGGGTCACTAATTAAATTCCTTTTTTTGTCCCGTAAATTAAGACCTGCTGAGCGGTTGTCCATATACATGATTGTACTGTGGGCACTGAGCTGGGTTGGGTTAGGTTGTGTTAGGTTAGGTTAGGTTAGGTTAGGTTAGGTTAGGCTAGGTTAGGCTCGGTTGGGCTAGGTCCGAACACATAAACCCCAACACACAAGTCACGACAAGAAAGGATACTAGAGATGAAGCCACAGATAGAAATATAAAGACCGTGCGAGGACAGTCTGAAAAGTGATAAGAAAAGGTGGACTAAGCCATTGAAGGTGCAAAAGAAATGTTATGAAGTCTCCTTTGCAACTACAGTTTGTCAGCTTCCCATCATCTCTGAAGTAATGTTATCTGGTAGTACAAGAAAGTTAAAGTGATAATCTTGAAAATAAAGAAAGGAAAATAAATGTATACTCACACATGAAAATTGTGTTTACTTATTGGACAGAACAGTTTCGGCTTAGCTTCGTCCCACATTAGGCTTGCAACTCAGCTGAAAAACATTAGTTTGTGTTAAACATCTGCACCGGGGAATTCTTAGCATTCGGAATTCTGCGTAGTTCAGAGCAGATTAACTAATTTTTGATCTTATCTTAGACTTAATCTGTTCATATTTTCAAGTTTCAGTAGTTCACCTCCCACGCATCAACACAGGCTGGTAACTAGTATTTAGATTATATTCTATGTTCACATGACACTAGAGAGGTAATATGCAATTTGTAAGATACAGAAGTGGCCTAAATATTTTGGCAATAAAGACAGGTGGATAGACAGCACACCTGTATGTACTATCGCTCAAAAAAGGTTCCATAATAAAGCGACGTGAGTCATTCTGACACAACGGACGGCGAAATATGGAATACCGACACTGTTCGAATCGCTTTGTTCAATGTGGATTAAGGATACTTTTTTGAGTAAAAGTACAGAAGTTAATAGGTTCGTCACTGAGTTAGTCCCGAATCACTGACAGTGGCAGCAGACAAGCATTAGACTCCCTAAATCCAGCCATCATACCATCAGTACGGTGATGTCTTGCGCTTTATCTTTGATGTTAACTTATTATTTATTCAGTTTAAGAGAGATTTCTAGTAGAGAAGAGGTTACAGAAAGCTGTATATAAATAAACTATTCAGTTTATTCTAAAATGAGTAAAATCGTCTGGAGATAAAATAAATTGAACAAAAATGTGACCAACTGAAAGGGTTAAATGCGACTGATGCCATATGTATAATACAAGTGATTGGTGAGGACTTATTGCAGAAATGTAGGGCATGTAGAAAAGCTCTGAATATACGTGTTTGGATAAAAGTGTTGCCTTGGGGATCTGTGTACATTACCTCACTGAAAATAGCGCCTCAGGAGTAAATGTATACAGCATGTGTGTTACTGTGGTACGTCTGCCTTTCTTCACACAACCGTCATCTTGGGGGATAAGATGATGAGAAGGTCCAGCTTAGAGTACACTGGACGTATATATCAGGGATCTCATACAGTTAACTGAAGTTTCCGTAAGAGTTATCAGGAATTGTTTTGTATTCCATATTTCTTTCCACTTTAATGTTCATTCTGGTTTTGCTGCAATGTGTTTGGTGTCTGTATGTCTAAAGACAAAAGAATAAACAATCAGTATCATACACAGTTTAAGACATCATACTGAAAGGGTAAAGACTGCAGGGGTAAAAAGTTACGGTTCTGGCTGGAGGATGTCCACACCCGCAAAGGAGAGAGAGAGAGAGAGAGAGAGAGAGAGAGAGAGAGAGAGAGAGAGAACAGCATAAGGAACCAGAGGTAAAAAATCTTACAAGCCTTTGCGCCAAACATAGTTACGTCTTGCTCTTTCACTACGAGAGGTCCTTCTTAAGCTGAATACAAATGTCAGGTGGTGGTAAGAACGGCAGTATTAAGGACATCGGTTTAGTGAAGCGACTGATAATAGAGAACTGCTTAATTACTACCGTAGTATGACATGTGACACCTGTATTGAATGTAAGCAACAGTAATGTGAGTTGTCTTTGTGCTGAAGGAACTAATGGCGATTGTTTTCCCTTTCATTCCAAGTACATTTCTTGAACTGAACAAAATTGTCAGTTGATGGCAAAGATGGAACAGTGAGAGGTTTCGTCATTACAGAAATAGTTAATGGAGAATTTATGGTATATTAGCCCCATCACTGCGAGAGGCCCTTCCTGAATGTAATTAATTCCATTCGTGGTAACGCGAGTATTGTAAGAGATTTTACGTGACAGCCAAGAGTTTAACGGAGAAGAGGGATTGTTTATAAAGGATTTTCTGTTTAATGCCAACACTGAAAGAGTCCGTCTTGTTGATATTGTTGTTGTGGTTCCTAAAGCTGCTCTTCTGTAGTCAACCACACTCATTTTAGGGGATAGGGAGGGAGTTGAGGGATTTGTGTATAACCAGTCAGCGAAGTTTCCCGATTATATCAGTGTCACCGCGTGAAGGCCTCTCCAGCACCTCAGCTGGCATAAAAACGTCTAATATTAGCTTTAGTAAAACAATGTGCAAGTTACATGAGGGGGGTGTAGGGAATTACGAATTTAAGACACAACTATATTCCCAACCGGTTTCCCCGATAAACTTCTTTAAAAGAATAAATTCTTTCAGATTTAACCGACCTTATATAAAGAAGACAAGACGACGAGAGAGTTAGGTGTCCGAGAAAATAAATTGCTGAAAAAGTGGTACCAGAAAATATACGGTCCAATATATCGAGTTGGTGGGTCGTGAGGGAAAGGATATGAGATTGCTTTGGGATAGGACTGAGTTGTTGGTGTGGCCACAGGCTGAAGTGAACTTGAACTAGATGGACTGCACAAATACACTTCAGCCAGTCGATCCCAGAATTCTTTTCTTTTTTTTTCAGATTTTCTTGAAAAGTTGTCTGTGTTGTAAAAGTGTGGTGCATGAGGTAAGCAAGTGCGTTGCGGTGTGGGAACACAATGTGTCATGAGAGTGAGGTGCATGAGATGAGTATGTGGTGGTGTGATGGCAGCAATACAGGGAGGGTAGGGTGTGTTATAAGAGTGAGGTGCACAGGGTGAGGAAGTTTCAAAAAGTCTCAAGCTTAAAAAAATCATTTGCTAACAGCTAGACTAACATGCAAATGATGTCGTCTGTCTGAAGGTGCTAAGAGTGTGTTGATGTCAGTTGCGTTCGTCCTACAAAACACCTACAAACAGTGGACTGCAGACAGCCTCCACAGTCGCTATTTTTTGCAGCAACTAACAAAATTTCCCTTGCTCGTTTCCTCTTAAGCAGTCAAGTAATATATGTGAGCGAATGAACTATACTAAAACTGTTACCGTGGAATGCTTAATGAGGTTCATACCTTCCCTGTAAGCCTTACTTTGTTGGGGATTCTTTTCTCTGAGATTAAAAAAAAAAAAACATATACAAGGTACATAGTAGAATCGCCTCTGTGAACCCACTCGTGTTGAAGTGAATCGAATCATTGCTGTGCACAGTATGGAGTTGATATGGCCAGGGTGGGTCGGGATAGGTTAAGTATGAAAGAACTCTGATACGTGCCTGGTATTTCGATGCATGTGAACAATATAATACCAACTTCAAGTAATATGTGCCAGTAAAGTATGGCTGGTATGGTAAGAGATGCACAGTTTAGCAAAGAGATGCCTTGAGCATTTTTTTTTTCCCACACGCCTTCCCTTCAAACCCCAAAGTGGAGTTCTTGCAGTGCCAACGACCGAATGGAGTCTGGACTCATCTGTGCAAAATTCCAACCTTCTTTCTTGAAAATATTACATTCTTGCTGGGTTGTCTGAGCACTCTTGCGATCCTCCAAGCTTAGTATTTATAGTACCGAATAATTGTTATCACTTTTACTTATGGTCACACAAAAATTGCTCTTGTATCATGAAAAAAAATGCGATAGGGTAAGGGCCGTGAGGGGCTGTGCCTCCTCCATCTAACTACATTCACTCTTCTTATGGTGCAAATGACCTTTCTCCTGGCTGCATATAAAAATGTATCCATGCAAATTTTAGACACCGTGTTTTGAACCCTGTGGCGTACATATGGAAGAAAGATACAGATTATTTTTGAAATTAGTCCATAATATTTCCTCATTCTCACTTCAGTTTTCCCATGTTCTGACAGCTCCATAAAACGTAGAAGACCCTTCATCTTCCCTTTTTCTCATTCTGGCTTAAAAAAAAAAAGTACAGCTTCTTCCTTCCTACCTACAGAGGGGAACATTGGCCACTTCACCACCATATCCCACCTGCTTTTTCTCTTTCCCTCAGAAAAGAAAATGTGAGTTTACTTAGTCGTCTTACCCTGAACGAGAGAGAGAGAGAGAGAGAGAGAGAGAGAGAAAGAGAGAAATATTAAAAACATCTGTCCATATTAATTTTCATTTCTGTTCCTTCTCTTCGCGTAGAAGTATGCGGACTGATTAAAATAAACTGGGCTGCCTCGTACCCAGTCGTCACTTCTCCTTCATGTGGTACCTCGTCCGCTCTCGAGCGTTCCAAGTGTCATAAGAAAAAGAAATCCGTGGAAGAAATTTACGCACCAAATATCACAGTACTTGACGGGGTACAGTTGCCATTGCATCCGGAATATGTGTTTTGCTCTTTTTACTCTGGATCCAAAACTCGCAGCCCCACCTTGATTATTGAGTTGGGACAAGAGATTAAAATGTGGCGCTAGTCATGGAGAAGTGCTGTGAAACGGATGGAGAGCCACAATATCCTCTTTTTCTGTCATCGAACTACGTGAAATAAGTTGAAAAAATAATCTGGAACAAGTTAAGGAGAAAAGGACTAAAGGACTGTCTCAGAATTGGTTTAAGGTGATTACCAAGAAAAAAAAATTGATTATTAAGGTATATTCTTAGCTTGATATCATGTAGCTGTGTATAAGTGGAGTAGCTGTTGATCTTAAAATGTACAGTTCCCAGATACCATTTCTTTACAGACGGGAAAATTAGTCGAAACTTGCAACAGCGGGCTCTTATAAGTCGCCCTGGCATCAGTAATATCATTCAACTGTACTGGAATAAAATACTATGGTTATTTTGAACAATAGGGGATTAATGAGGCTTCCAATCATTACCCAACCCTCTTCCATTGCACCAACATGAGCATAGGACTCCAGGGATAGGTTACTCCCTCATGACATTAAAGGCTAGAGTGACCAGCCTCACTTGACCCTTTATGGCGTTATGTGAGCAATAAACCCCAACCACTCTTTGGATAGAAACCCTGATGGGCACCATTGCTTGGAGATCCTTAATTCACTAAATCACCAGGCGTCCTTTGTGTGGTTACCACCTTACTGAATGGTTTCCTGGATTTCATGAAATCATTTTGTTTGTCATTCAATGAAGAATCGCATTTATATTTCACTTCATCAGGTGAGTGGATGGAAAACGCCCCCACCTGCAGAAACAGTGAGATATTAGAAGGCTAATAGTAGATAGAAAGCTTTAAATATTTTTTTTTTTATAGTTGCAGGGAGTAGGCCGTAACATCAGTCGAGCAGGGCGGTACTCTCAAAGGGAATGGAAAGCTGATGACAGGGAGAGCTGAAACTCCCGTTTCATAAGCCCTCGGAACTTTCTGACCATCCTCCTTTGCTGAACTTTTTCAGAGATTCAGTAACACAGAGAATAAGCCAGCATGCTCACCAATACAAGTTCCTCTAAACGTTAACACCATACTAGAAAGAAACACCAATGTGGAACTCAGTGTGTATTGACGTTTTGCCCCTTGGCTTCCTCAGAATACAATTGCTGAATGTACACTACATTTCCTGTATATATAGCAGAAGGCAGTGGGGGGTGTGAGGGGGTGAGGTATTGGCTAGGGAGCGTAGGGGGGGGGGCAGGTAGGGTAAGGAAGACGTCCAGGGGAAAGGGATTACAGATCACGGCACAAGGACAGAGAGAAACAAGGGACAGGTGAAGTGGGAAATCCTTAGGGAGAGGGAAGGAATATTGGGCAAGGAAATAGAGGTCACAAGGGGAAAGGGATTGTCGATCCCAGCACAGATGTGTGTGTGTGTGGGGGTGGGTGTGGGTGTCACACATTGGTGTTTCTTTCTCCAATTTGTCAAGGAAGTGTGAATCAACACCATACTACATGCACATTACACACTACACTCCCTATTAAAAAATTAAACAAAAATGACATCTCATCACCAACCCTCGGAGTCCTCAGGGGGACGGGAGAGCAATCAAAGCCTCGACCATCCGCCCCTTTACGGGTGACCACCAAGCAAGATGCCTGGAACCACCGTCTGATTCAGTTTTTCATTGCTGCAACATTTTCAGCCTTTCCTCTAACTCTTTCTCTGATCAGCACCACCTCTCCCCTTCTAAACTTCACCTTCTCTTTTTCACTGAGACTCAGCTGTCTGAGATGACTAATAGCAAACTCTTCCCTGTATCTTCCTACTTTCTGTATAGTCACTTTAATGCCAAAGGTGGCTGTTGTGTAAATGTGTGCAGCAACATGTCTTGCTCGTGTTCCTGACCTTGAATCTCCTGCATTGTCTACTCTATGGCTTTGGCTATCCTGTTATTCGCAGACTAAAAATAAATGTGCTGCTTGCTTATCCCTGATTTTTATGATGAAAAATTCTGTGACTATCTCACTTTTAAGATGGGACACACCCAATCAGTTCCTCCTTTTACTGAAATCTACATTCTAGGTGATTTCAATGTTCACCACCATCTTTGGCACTCCTCTCCTTTCACTGATCCACTGGCCAACGAGCCTACATTTTTTCTATTCTTTTGACCTTGTACAGCGCCCTATCAGTATCCTTGACTGCCTTGGAGAGAGTTCCAACATACTTAACCACTTAACCCCTTCATTTGCTCTGCTTATGCTGTTAATCTTTTCTCTCTACTGGGTTCTCCAATCACAAACTTGTCATCTTAATCTGTCGCTCCAGTGAGGCCTGTGGACCCTCCCAAGAAGCAGTGGTTGTGGTACTTGGAAACTTGGTTTAATCACGCTTGTAATAATAATGTTCACAACCAGGACAAGGCCTATAAAAGGTATTGGAGCCAACCCACCCCTGAATCTTATCTCTTTCATGTTTCTGCCCAGAACTGTGCTAAGTCTGGTCTCTGCTTAGCTAATAAGAAGTTCATTTGTACTAAATGCTCTGAACTCTCCAACTCAACTTATTCGCACTTGTTCTAACACCTTCCCAGAAACCATTCTGACAACTTTTTCTCATCAGCCTTCCCTGCTCTTTTGCACTCTGATGGCTCTGTAGCTATTTTTCTACTGATAAAGCAGAACTGTTACCTCAGACTTTCTCTTCCAGTTACAGTCTAGGTGATTCCGATGCTGTTCCTCCATCAATGCTGTTCCTCCATCACTTCCCCCCTCTGACTTTCTTATGGCTGACATTAAAATGTCTTCAACTGAATATATTTTCTGCCATCACTGGTCTCAGTACTAACATGGCATGTGGGCCTGATGAGGTCCATTTTGTTGTCCTCAAGAACTGTTCTTTTGTGCTTACACCATGCCTATGTAAACTTTTATGCCTCTGTCTGTCAACCTGTACCTTTCCTTCTTGCTGGAAGTTTGCTCTAATTTAGCTTGTCTCAAAGAAGGGTGACCATTGCCAGCCTTCTGACTATCGCCTAATTCCATTAACATTATGCATTTCAAAAGTTTTTGAGTCTGTACATAACAAAGAATTTTAAAATGCCTTTACTATCACAGCCTTTTTCTGATCATTAGTATGGGTTCCACCAGGGATGCTGCACTGGTGATCTCACCTACCTTTTAGACTCCTGGTTGTCCTCCTTTCTGAACTTTGGTGAAAACTTTGCCATTGGACTTGACATCTCAAAGACTTTCGGTCGAGTCTGGCATAATTCTTTAATATGTAAACTCTATCTTTATATCTGTATGTACTTCATGTCTAGCTTCCTTTCTGGTCGTTCTATAGCTGCCATCGCAGACGGCCACAATTCTTCTCCTTGAGCTATTAATTGTTGTGTTCCTCAGGGTTCTGTCATATCACCAGCTCTTCTCCTTCTAAGCTATATATTTAACCCTATCCACTCATACGCTGATGACTCCACCTTTCACCTTTTCATTCGCTTTCTGCAGCGTCCAACCCTATCCACTCATACGCTGATGACTCCACCTTTCACCTTTTCATTCGCTTTCTGCAGCGTCCATGACAGCAGTTACTTAACAAACAAGGGATGAGACTATGGCGCACAATGTCTGACTTGGCTCATATCTTTGATTGGGGTAAAAGTAATCTTGTTTTAAACTCAGATCTTACATTTTCATATCGACAAAATCTTCCACTGGAATACCCTCTAATTTTTAACAATATCCAACTCAATCCTTTATCATCTCTAAACACACTTGGGGTTTCATTCTCTTGGGATTTATCTTGGAAAGATCATAATTACCTCTCTTGTAAAATCTGCTTCCAAGAGACTAGGTGTACTAGGCTGTCTCCATGCCTTCTTTACCCATGCACAGTTGTTGACATAACAAACGGGTTTAATTTGCCTCTGTTTTAGAGTATAACTCACATGGGTAGGGAGTCTCCTCACATACACCTCTTCTCAACAAGGTGGTGTCCGAGGCTTTTTGTCTTGTTAACTCTTCTCCTCATACTGGCTCCGTTCAACCTCTGGCTCATCGCCACAATATTGCATCTTTATCTCTCTTCTATCACTACTTCAAAGGACACTGCTCCTCTGAACTGTCTGCTTGCATCCCTCCACCTGTTTGGCAGGTGTGAAGCCCCCATCTAGCAACAAACTCTTATCCCTTTTCTGTCCAGCTCTCTAATGCAAGAGTTAACCGTTACTCCCAGTCCTTCATTTATGCAACAGATCAACTCTGGAACTGTCTCCCTCTGTCTGTATTTCCTATTGCCTATAGCCTCCAGTCTTTAAAAGGCAGTGTTTCCAGGCATCTCAAAATGAACGGATCTTGAATTTGGCTCTCTGTTATCTTATTTTTTTTTCTTTTTACTTGGAACAATCTTGAGGGCTCTTGGCCTTGGGATCCTTCTTCCTTGCATTTTAAAAACATTGGAAACCCTGTAAAAGGATTTTGATCAAGTCACACAACAAAATGAAGAGAGATTTAAAAAGTTTACTAGTACATATATCACTAATGCTAATGGTATTAAAAACAACAACGACGATGATGACGACGATGAAAACAGCAACAATGAAAGAAAAACATTCCGGAGCCGAATGCTAATCGCCCACCAGAATATTCTGTTTGCCAAGTCCAAGATTTAGGCCATATCTTGATACCCTGAACGTTTCATGTTGATAACTCAAGCCGTTCATGAGATACAATGGTGTTAAAGGCGGGGAATAAAAACTAGTTGATCTTTGGCAGCCTTTTTGATGACCTTGACCACAAGTGCCCATTTTCGAACTCGTCCAAGATTTTGGCCATATCTTGATGCCCTGAAGGTTTCATGTTAATAGCTCAAGCCGTTCATGAGATATAAT
>JAGKTI010020190.1:0-16503 GCA_018397915.1 Birgus latro | reverse complement strand
AAGAACAGGGAGGTTTTAGGAAGGGAAGAGGTTGTGTAGATTAGATATTCATTCTTAGGTCTTTAGTGGAAAAGTTTCTAGAGAAGGGAAAGAAGTTGTATGTAGCCTTCATGGATCTGGAGAAAGCATGTGACAGGGTGGGTAGACAGGGACTGTGGAAAGTATTAAG
Source organism: Birgus latro (assembly GCA_018397915.1). NCBI lineage: Eukaryota > Metazoa > Arthropoda > Malacostraca > Decapoda > Coenobitidae > Birgus > Birgus latro. The sequence goes on along the minus strand of JAGKTI010020190.1, from coordinate 16,334 downwards.
AATATGTGGAGTAAATGGGAAGTTGCTGAATGCCGTGAAAAGTATGTATGATGGTGCTAAAGCTGCAGTGCATGTGGACAGTGAAATTAGTGAATTTTTCAATTTGAAGGTTAGAATCAAACAGGGATGTGTCATGTCTCCATGGTTGTTCAGTCTGTATATGGATGGGGTTATAACAGAGATGTAAGGCAGGGCAGTGGATGTCGAAGCAGCCCTAATGAGAGAGGGCAGTGTTTGGAAACTCCCAGTACTGTCTGCAGATGATACTGTGTTGTTGAGTGAAGATGAAGGGGAACTGCAAGACTAGGAGAATGAGCTTGGAAGAGTGTGTATGAAATGGAATGTAAAGGTTAATGTAAGAAAGAGTAAAGTTATGGTGCTCTAGAGAATGAAGTCACTGAATGTACAGTGATATTGGATAAGGAGGAAACAGAAAATATGAGTGCATTTAAGTACTTGGGTAGTGTGATGGGTAATGATGGAAGTTTAGAGGGTGTAGTGCTTGAAAAGATACAACAAGTAAGGAAGGCTGCTGGTCCTTTGAAGGAGTGATAAGGAATAGGGAAGTGAGCATGGAAGTAAAAAAGTCGTTGCATGACAGGATGTGATACCAACTCTACTGTATGGATGTGAAGCTTGGACCTTGTTGGCGGGACACAAGAGTAAAAGCAGTGGAAATGAGTTATCTGAGAGGAGCATGTGAAGTCAAATGGAGAGAGACTGACAAATCAGGAAGTGAAGGAGCATTGTGGTGTGGATGTCGATGTGATAGAAAGCGTTAGGAAAAATACACTGAGGTGGTTTGGCCATGTGGAGAGGATGAAGAGCGAGAGACTAATGAGGAGGATGTACGTCAGTGAGGCGGAGGGAAGGCCAAGGATGAGATGGAGGGATGGAGTGGAGAGGTATATGAGAGAGGGGGACAGGGCAGGGAAATGGCGGGGGATAGGGCGACATGGAGTCAATTTATTTGTGGCCATCCTTTATGGGATTATGGCATCTGTCAATAGATAGATGGATAGAAAACAATTTAAACTCACTTAATATATACATACATACATACTGTTATGGTAAGTACCAGAAACACATATAAGCATGGTTAGGTTAACAGAAAATGATGAAAAGGACACAAAAAGGAAGAAACACGTACCATACCAAGACCTGAGATGGACTTGAGGTAAATAAGGGATTCTGAGGCTACGGGGTGGAGAGCTAGTGATCTTCACCACCTGGGATTAACTCTTCAAGTAGGGACTCGTCATTTAATCCCTCAAAGTCATCACAAACCATATATTTTGCACCATCATTGTTGGCTGAAACCAGCTCAGGTGTGCCATAACTAAGTTCTTTTTAGACAAAAAAGGCACAATAACAACTTGAGTGCAGATTTAATATAGCAGTGATTAAAAAAACAATATAACCAAGTGCTTGATAACCAAGAAATCACTGTACACTCAACTCACACATACTTACACAATGTTTAAAGATAACATCTTCATGCTGAAGCCTCTCCTTGGTGCTACCAGCCAAGAGTGACACCACTCCACACTTGCTCCACAGCATCCATCACTTCCTTTCTGTTAATGTGGAAGTTCTGCCAAGAGTAGGAGCGGAAGTGTTGATGGCCTGAGGTCAGTTGATGGGAAGCTGTATGTGGATCACCTGTCTGGCTATCACGCTGATTTTTGTTCCCACGACCTTTTCCACGGCTCTTGAAGCTAAACTTCTGATTTTCATCTTGGTGATCTGTAGATGGACGTAATAACCATACAAATACCTAATTAGGTTGTAGTCTGGTGTGTCCACATAGTCTTTCATCTAAACCAGTTTATCAAGTCTGGTTCCTTGTGTTCACAAGACTGTTGAAAGGTATGGTTCACATCTCAGAGCAGCACCAAGAACTTTCCCATTTCTTTTTCTATAGTGATGGGAAAAAGAAATACAACTCACATATTCTCTGTAACCTGTGTGCTGCACAAGGCAAATCAAAACATAAGCGAGGGGGTTTATCACTATATGTGCAGGCATGTATCAGCAACAACCTCAAGATCCTGCAGAGTACTTGTACTGCAAATCTCTTAATACTTCCTACAGCACAGGAGGTAAGGAGACTTCCATTTGGGGTTTTACTTCTAATACCACCCCTTACGGGTTTAAGGCGTCTGGCAACAGATAGACAGACTTCTAATACCCTGTATGATTTGTCTCCTAGGTGAAATGAAAGCATCTTGCTCCAGATCTTGTCACTTCTCATGAATGTGAAATGTTGGGACAGGATTATAAAGATCATGGCAATGGTAATGATGATGACTCCTTTAAAGACTGATATAATTCCCAAGAAAACATATATGCAAATAAATAAACTCCTTTCAATAAAATAAATCTCATCAATCAGATATTTAACATGACAACCATATTTACACTGAGCTAATAAAGCCATAATCAACAGTCCCCCTCCTTTCCCAGCATGCAAGAAGTCAAAGACAAGGTTGGAGAAAGGCCAGGTGACCAAAAAAAATTTGCTGTCATCATGAAGCATTATCAAACTACTGAACCAGCCACTTGCACCTTAAGCAGGAAGGAGGTTAGTAGTAACTCTTACATGGTGTTTGTGGAGGGTAGTGTCTAAGGTAAACTGCGAGGTATAATCAACTATGAGTGGGCCATATGCAAGGGAGATCATATGGTTCAGCCAAGGCTGGAAGAGACTAATGCAGGAAATTTGGCTCTGAGTGTGCTGATGAAGATATTTGGGGTATCATTAGTAAGAAGTGGCTGGAAGAAGTTCAGAGATGTACAATGCTAAAACATGACCACCGCAAATAATATGACTACAGTAAACTCCCAATTATCCGTCTTGGCACTACCCGGCATATGACACTATTCAGCGTAGCCAATGGCTGAATTAAAATGGTATCCAGCAGAAAGCATAAAATCTTTGACACATCCTGGCATTAAGGACCCTTTCTTCTAGCTAAAAGTACATTATTATCCTGCATGAGACAGTTGTTGTCATCAAACATCCAGCCACAATCACAAAAAAAGAAAACAAAGAAATAAAATACACAAAAACAAAGGGGTTATACTGTACATGAACTGTAGTATGAAAGGGGTGGAGTGTTGAGGGAGGGAGGGGAAATGCAATGGTTGGGAGTAGAACAGTTTTGATTGGCTAAGGCAGGGGAGGGTTTTCATTGGCTGGCAGTAGAAGGGTGGATGTTCTCTTACTTTCCATTGTATTCCTCCGCCACTATGGTGCCAATATTCAAACTAGCCTACACTGCACTCTGTCTCTTCCAAACCATTATTATTATTAAATGGCAATGTTGCAATGGGTTTCCCTCCAAAACCTGGCTGGCCTTCTAGTACTGCTGTGACTTTCTGACACTTCGTACTGCACCACCCCCCTCCATCTCCTCTCCTCTCTGGCAAGTACAACTTACAGTGTTCTGCAGTGTACAGTACTGCACTGCACAAGTGTCTGTTGGATTCTGCTAAGGCACTGATGAAAGTGTATTTGAGAGAAAAGTCTATTATATTGTGTTACTAAACAAGAAGAATTGATGAAAATGTGTTTATTTTCATTTTCATTTCTGAAGGTTCCAACATGCTTGCATGCGTGGGCCTTGGTCACCTAATGGCAGTTCTCTGTGCTACTCGATCTCTGTCAGCTTCCCTATTTAGTCCCTCAACCCCCAGGTCTTTCTCGGTCTACCTTTCAGTACCCTACCCCCAACATTAACACTTCTCACTCTCTGCACCCAATTATCATCCCCCATCCTTTCCACATGCCCAAACCATCTCAATCTACCTATCCTCATCACAACACCAATACACTCTAGTCCCATCCTACCTCTCAACTCTTCCATCGTAAACCTAGCCCCCCCAGGCCTTGTACTCACGGACGAACTGCACATCCACCTAATCATTGCCATTTCTGTACGTTTGAGCCTGTGAATATCCTCTCCTTTACTACCATACAGCATTACACTCCTAACACATGAAGCATACAAAGATCCCTCAGCATGGAGGGAGAGTCCCTCACTGTCAGGAGGGACAACAGCTCCCTGAACTTCTTCTAACCACTCCTCACTCTAGCTACAGAGCCAGCTCTGTGGCTAGAGTGAGGTTTGCTACTAAGCAAAATAATCATGCTACAAAGGAATCATTAAAACAGTCCCCGGTACATAAAATCATTTAGACAACTGTTTCTTCTCAAGTGATGTGCATCCTTGTTACTACGAGACAAAAGTTTTGTTTTGTTCTGTGTGGCGGAGTCATGTGCTAGAATTTCGATCGAGGAAAGTACAGTATGGTGTACACAGCACAGTACCGTACAGTGAAGCATGCTTCATTTTATTCATTTTTTTTTAAATTATTATTTTGGGTATTATTGTACAGTATTCTCCAACAATGTCTACATCACCACCATCATCATCATCATCATCATTACCATCATCAACATGCAATGTGCTTTTGTACATTAAGATTACAGTGTACTTCACAGTACATACAGTATTTCAATATTAGGTACATCTTTTAGCTGATTTTCGACAATTTACAGTGTTTACAATGTGTGCGTTATACAGTACGTGTACTGCCAGGTGAAAGAAAACGGGTCTCCTGGGTAGAGGGACTTTGCTGTCCTCCCCATTGTCAATATGAAATTGCTTCTGTACATAAAATTACAGTGCACTTAACAGTACATTACAGTATTTTAGTTTTAGGAACATCTATTAGCTGCTTTTTGATGTTTTAAAGTGTTTTGTAGCAGTCAGACAGTGGATAAGTGTTACAAGGTTCAGGGGTTAGGGGCCCCTAGGGGGGGACTTTTGCATAACCCGGCATTTTGACTATATGTCAGGCCTTTGGCTGTATTACGCCGGATAATCCTTACTGTCCAGTGAATAATGTGCAACATATCATACAACACTCACCATTATGAAGAGCCTTGCGTGTCTTCCCCTTGCTTGAAGTCTCCCTTCTGCGGGGTGAACTGTCTGGCTTCCCTCGAAGTTTCTCAAAACCAGCCACTTCTTCCTGCACAAACATTACATATACAAGTTTGCGTCATTTCGTTTTTAAAGGCTCCAAAATGCCTACATGTATCGGCCTTGATCACCGAATGGCACCTCTCCACGCTGCTTGATCTGTGGCAGCTTCTCTATTCAATCCCTTATCCCTAAGGTCACACTCAATGACCTCGTCCCAAGTCTTCCTCAGTCTACCTCTCGCAACCCTACCCCAAACATTAACACTTCTCACTTTCTGCACCCAGTTATCATCCCCCATCCTCTCCACATTCCCCAATCCATCTCAGTCTACCTCTCCTCATCACAACACCAAAACACTCTAGTCCCATCCCACCTCTCAACTCTTCATCATAAACCTAGACCAACCAGGCCTTGCACTTAGAGATGCACTGCACATACACCTGATCACTGTCACTTTTGTATGTCTGAGCCTGCAAATATCCTCTTCCTTTTATGCCCAGGTTTCACTGCCAGACAGCATTACATTATCTCTTAACACAGATGGAAAGCCCTTTAAATGTCAGGAGAAGCAACTGCTCCCTGAACTTCTTCCAATCACTACTCACTTAAGCCACGGAGCTAGCTCCACCCCCACCTCCAGCACGTAACATGTCTCCCAAATACCGTTCAAAGGACTCTCCAGCAAGATCAATCTTTTCACACCTGGCAATCTCCACATGCTCTCCTTGACACACTGCACACATGAAATCAGCAATATCTTGCAGTCTACTTCTAATAAAACTACATCTCTTATGCACCCACTTATCAAAAACACTACACAAGATGGAATTACTTCCCACACCCTTGTGGTAAATCACACATGGCCACACTCCCTCTTATTTGACAGTACCTCCACCAGCCCTAAATACCATCACTTTTGTTTTACCTGCCTTCACTCTTAAGCCCTTGTGCCCCATACCATCTCTCCTTTTCCTAAGTCTTTCCTCTGCCTCCCTTTCATTCTCTGCAGTCAGCATCAAATTATCTGCATACAACAACTCCCACAGAAGTCCATTTCTGAGGTCATGTGAGAGGGCTTCAAGTACCTTGACAAACAACAAGGGACTGAAGCCTGACCCCTGATGCACTCCAACATTCACAAAAAACTCATCACTCAAATCTCCATTCACTCGTACCTGGCCACATACATAGCCAAAACCCCCCTAACCAGCCACTCCTCGATCCCAAGCTTTCTCACTGCCCATTCACCACCTCTCTAGAGACTCTGTCAAAGGCTTTCTCCAAATCAACAACAGTGTATGTAATTCTATGGCGATTCTTACTGCATGTTAAAAAAGAAAAAGGAAGTGTACAAGAAATTACCAACATAGTAAAATACATGTAATTGCACACAGTACCAACCAACCCCATATTCTTTTGAGCACACAGAAGGACTTGCTATGTAGGAATGCCTGTGGTTAGGTAAATGCACTCTAGATCACTTAAGAGTACGAGACTACCCTACATTCCTGGCAGCATTACACGTGACTGGCAAACTTCCAGTCGCCTGTCATATTCAAACAGCAGCACTTGAACAATGGGCCATCTCCAAACTGAGACTGCTACCACAAGACCATCAGACACAATTACCCAATTTGCACAAATGTATAAACTATATCTACATCAAGCACAGCTCCTTTTCCACCTCATCGTCATCATCATTCCAATTCTTTTTCCTCAGGATTGCCTAGCCCTGGGCTCCTACACTCCTGTGTGGGGCGACATAGGATTGGATGATGGATGGAAAACTGGGTAAAGTAGGATCCAGAAACAAGGAAAGAGAAAGTATGAAGATGAGAGAACTATCAACAGCCTGCCCAATGAGATGCCCCAGCTACTCATTAGCTAACCATTCAAGCCTCCAAAATCCTGACCCTGCTACATAGGTCTAACATACATAAAATATATAAACTATGACACCAAGTTTCCTTTTAACCCCTACACTGCGGGGTTGTCAGAGGCGCGCTGGGCCATTCCCGAGAGGATATTCGCACTCCAACTGACTTTTTTAAAATATTTGCCAAAAATCAGTTATTAGTCCTAGAATATTATAATTACATATGCATATGGTACATACCTTCAGCTTTCTCCTGGGATGTTTTTTTTAGCACTTGCCGACTACCGTAGGACTTGTGGAGACTTCTGAAGTTGGGTAATTAAGTCTCCACTTTACACTTCCCAAAATCCCCTTAATCTGAATACCACTGCCAGATAATATCACTAGAAACACTATTCAATGATTTCCAAGTAGTTTGGAATCCATACTAAAAAAAAAAAAAACTGTGAAAGCAATGTAAAATACGAGTGCGTATGAGCCTCCCACTCGTGCTAATTCGACACTGGTATTCTGTCATTTCTTACTCATATACACACTCACACTTTATTATTTCTAGTACTTTATTACACTTACATATATCTACAGTCCTTTACCGCTTCCCACACAATGTTTAGTAGGGGTAGAGGTCACAGGGCCTTTTATAATAGGCGCAAAAGCGGCAGAAATGGAGGGGCGTCATTTCACCATGAAGGACGAGAACGAACTGACTGTATCTCGGTAGCGAAGAGTTGAAAATGTCAGCTGCTAATGTACATGCTAAGAAATAAGTCGTAGAAAATGTAGACAATACATAATAAATTAGGTAGTTCCATGTGAATATAAATACCACTCAGGCATCTCCCTTCCTTTCTTATATACATTTATATTACAAAAGTAGGTCATACAGCATATTTCACAGGGAAAAAAAGCAGGGGAAATTAGCGAACGAGTGCAGGTTGGATGTTGCCAAGTGATAATTAGCCAATTCCAGGTGTATGGCACTATCAATTACCTAATTTTATATATATATATATATTATTTTGTATAAGAATAGGGCATAGGGCTCATTTCAATGGATGAAAACAGTGGAAAAATCCGGGGAAGATTTACTTAGTGCAAAGCGGCTGAGCAGACGACATGACAGGGTAATGGAGGGGAGGCAGGGAGGGGAGTCTAGAATGGGGGAAAATGGCTAAATTGTCAACAGTGGTTGGGAGTACTGATGACATTAGCAGCTCTGGCTACTGTTGGACATTGGCAGTGCTTATAGATGATACAAGTCACCACCTGAAAGCCCGGGGGAATTAAAAATAACACAGAGTCACTCAAGTGACGCCCCGCGGTATGATCCATTGCACCTGACCGTCACAAAAGTGACGACCTGCGGTTAAGAGGTTAAAGAATCTTTGACCATGGTACAGCTGATGTTTTCTACACAATGAAAGCTAAACCAATTGCCAAAACCAGCTAATTACTTTGTTGGGAAAAAAGAACTTTAAGATGGCATAAGATTTGTAATACTGTGAGTCTCAGTTTGGACTTTTACTGGACATAGAGTCGCTCTGAAGAAATGTTACTGCGTGATTTCACTTGTGGCTGAATGTTTCCTGCCCAACAGTGACAATTTTGTAGTTACAAAGCTTGTAGCCACACTTCACTCTCATGGTAGTACCTCCCAGGGTTGCTGGTAGCCAGCCATCTACCACCAGGCAGGTCTAACCATCTGCACATGCTTTCATAGCTACACAGAAAATTATCATAATATTAACTCTTTGGCTCTAAATTTTACAAAATACTTATTAATCAGTACACAAGATTACTAGCAAAATGAATCTGTGATGGATGATTACAGGGCTTGGTAGGTGCTACTGCTCTGATGAAATATTATGAACAGGTATTCGCATTGCTATTTTGAGGTTCTGAACACAAGTGAATTCTGAATAACTAGCACTTTTAGAAACAAAAGATCAGTCGTTACTACTACTGCAGTTTTACTGCCAAGAATAATTATTGTCATTTATACTATACATGACTAGCATGTGAAAGCAATGATCCATCCATCCATCCATCCATCATCCAATCCTATGTTGCCCCATGAAGAGCATAGTAGCCTGGGGCTAGGCAAGTTGGTCCTGACATTTAAGATGAGAGTGACCAGCCTCACTCATTCCTGAGTGGCAATATGTGAGCAATAAACCTCAACCATCCCATGGAAATAAACCTTCACAGGCTCAATCCGACTGAAGTGCCTTATTTACCCACTAAACCACCAGGTGCCATAATTTGGTTATATGGTTACCACCCAGTGTAGTAAATGGTTTCCAGGTGTACAGGAAACCATTTGGCTTGTCACTCAGTGCAGAGTCACCCACAGGCAGAAGGAAGAGGAAAAAATGAAGGAAACAAAGACAGAAGAAGGAGTGCAAAGCCACCTGTAGACAGAAGGAAGAGGAAAGAATGAAGGAAAAGATGACAGAAGAGGATGGAAGGAAGAGAGGAAAGGGCAGAGACCCAAAGCAGCACTACAGTGAGTGGGTGGATGGTGGGTGCCCCCACCTACCTACTTATACAAAATTATTTGCTAATAATGCCCCAATAATTTTTCTCCATCACCTGTCAGAAAGGGGGATTTGTAGAGAAAACCCACTAAGAAAAGAACCCCACAACAACAAAAAACAACTAAGTTTTTAAGAGTATTCTCCAGTTCTCTGAATAGGAGGGATTATACAAAAATAAATATTCATCTTTATATAATAATAAAGACAGTCAATCCTTTATTATCCCTCTGGGGGCTCTTAGAGGTCTTTGGGCATACAGGAGGGTCCAAGGCTAAGTTACTGTGGTCCAGATCATTCAAGCTATAAAAAACTATCTTACATCCTTATCGTCCTCCAATCACCTTTTAAATTCGAATCAGGGTACAGTACATAAGTGAATGCTGTCCTCTGATGTAAAACTTCTACCAACTATGCCACTGTAACAACAGTGTATGTGACAGGCGATACTTATGGTATATTAAGAACAATTGACTCACTTGTATACACTGCAAGATTACAGAACAATGGACTCACCTGTATACATGAAACAAAGGCAGCATTCTGTTGCTTCCTGCTGGACTCTGGCTGGGAAGTAGGTCGTTTGCTAGTCTCATGCTGTGCAGCAGGTGAATGACTGTGCCGGTAGCTACTTGGATGAGTGTGGTGGTAAGTATCTGAAGCTGTGCCTGAGGTGGTGCTTCGCTGACGACGCCGGCCCTCTCTACCACCATTCTGAGCACGATGATGACTGGCTAGCCACTCTCGTAATGGCCTGTAAGGCAGAAATTATAAAAAAAATAAGAACTATATCACAAACAATATTTGCCTGCAATTCTCATCTTAAATGTTAGGACCAACTTGCCTAGCCCCGGGCTATTACGCTCCTCTGTGGGGAGACATAGGATTGGATAATGAATGAATGAATGAATGAACTTGATACCTACTTGCAAAGATGAATAACACTAAGTCAGACCAGGAAACTATTTCTCTTCAATTAACCCTTTCAGGCAATTTGACACAAACTTTAACATCATATTTGGCCATCTTATCAGAGATGCAAAGAGCATTAAAATTGTTTTAAAATGTCATATAAAAGGGATATATCTGAAATTTCTAAATGTTATAGTTAGCCACAAGTTTCACCATTAAATCATCTGGCAGATCCCCATCCATGTTTGGGCCACAGAGTACCATGTGGGATACTAAAAAAAAAAAAAAAAAAAATTGGATGAAAAAAAATAAAATAAATATGATATACACGGGGGAGGTAGAAACCAAGATGGTAGGGAGGTGACTGGAAGTCCCAGTGGACTCAAGTTTGAATCCTGACTGGGGCAGGGAACAGTTAAGGATTTGAATTTCACTAAAGCAGACTTTACACTACTTTTTTTACCATAAGACCTGCCAACATAGCGTAAAAACACATTCACTAATACCAGTACACCAGTCCTACAGGAGACAGCCCTAGCAAGTATTCAGCATGGACGGTGGGTGTTGGCACCGAAGTGGTGACATGAAGAGGTTAAGTACATTGGAGAACTGTTGGGCCTCAGGGAATGGGCTATTAAGCCTATGCCCAAAGTCAAACAAAAAATGAGAGAGAGAAAGACACACACACACACACACACACACACACACACACACACACACACACAAATCACGACCTCGTACTGAAGGGGTTGACATTCCCTTGTAGAAAATCCATAGTTTANCTCTCTCTCTCTCTCTCTCTCTCTCTCTCACACACACACACACACACACACACACACTTGGACCAATTAACAAATCACTGTCATCCTCATCATCATCCACATCTTCCCAACATAGGGTGGGGTGAGGTAGGGTCCAGAGATCCAGAAAGAACCTGACAGAATGTAACACTAACCAAAGTTTGGCCAGCTGACTAGGCCACATTCCTATTCATTTACCATTCCAGTCCCTGGAATACTGGCTCCAACTGACTCAAATTGGGGTGAGAGTTTAAGTATCTGGGTGCAGTGAGAGAAAAGAGGCGAATGTGCAAAAGAACAGAACAGAGTGGCACTGGGAAGGAAAGTGATTGGCTGATAAGAGGCAGAGGTGGAAGTTGCGAGGGGCTTGCCTGAAGAGCTTTAGTGCTTACTCTGACATATAGATGTGAGACTATGGTGTGGCATGAAAATAAGCCAACAGTAAGAGAAGTCATGATGGGATTCTTGAAGAGTGTGCATGGGGGTAAGCACAGTGGATACAATAAGGAATAATGTAATTTGTGAAAGGTGCAAATTAAGGAAGTCTGTTGACACCATAACTGAAGACCATGTGTACAGATAATATGGTCCTGTGGAGAAAATGGGTGTGAATAGTGGGGAAAATGGTATACCTGAATGAATTCAAAGGTGGAAAGAGGCATGATAGGCCAAAAAGAAGGTGGACAAATATGGTACATGACTGTATGAGACAGGTATGGAAGCTGTTGAGGCTATGGAACTAACAAGTGATCAAGCTGGCTGAATGAAGTGTGTGCAGAGGAGTATGTGACCAGGGTCTGGCACCCCCTTTTTAACTTGACTGATTATGATTATTATATAGCACAGTATATCCAGTCCAGCCTCGTTATGAGACAGGGTTGCATCAAGTGAAGACCTACTGCATAATGAATTATCACACAAGGTCAATATAACAGGTTCATTGGGGTTAGAGAGGATGACCTCGACCGTAAAGCCTAAAATGATTTAAAAAAAAAAAAACTTTGCTGCCCACCTGAAGTTTGTTCTTTGCTGGTATGAGTCATTACTATGGGTCCTCACACCCTCTCCCAAGGCTGGGCGACAGCTGGAGGGCCTGAACCATCATTCCATACGATAAGACATCATGTCACTTCACTTAATATCATACACTGCACTATATCTTAAGCACTTGCACTGTTGTTTGGTGTTTCAGTGGCCTTTCATGTACAAAATATAACAAGAGGCTGCCAGTCACAGTGAATATAAACACTGGGTGGTCATCTTGGCTCAGTCAGCTGAGTACAAGCCTGCTATGATGGTTACAAAAGACTGACACAATTTCCAAGTCACAAGTTCTAGTATTTCACACACAAAGAGATATCACTTCACTTATTATTGCACACTGAACTATTTGTTAAATACCTGAAATTTTGAATGATGCGCGTTCCCGCGGCCAGCTGAGCCCGCCCACCTCCCACGATGCGCAAATGCTCGTGCAGCCCCCACATCCATCACTCACCCCGCGCTCACCCATATTGTTCTTCTCACACCGGGCATCTCTGAGTGAGGAACTCTCCTACACTCACCCATCCCGTATTGTGTTGCATCACCGACGTTATGCAAGCCGCTATCGTAGTGCATCGTAACTGAGTACGAGCAGTGCCATGAGCAGAGCACTGATACTAATCGTGTATGGAGTGTGATTCTGTGTGAATTTTGGCCTAAATAAGTGTGATCATGTCTGGTAAGGGCGCTGCACGTGGTGGTGCTGATGCTAGTGGAGACCCTAGTCAGGGTGGTAAGCAGCCTGCTAGTGTTGGTGCTGGTGATGTTCCTGCGAAGCGTGCTCGTAAAACTACGTCTCTGGAATTGAAACTAGATATTCTTAAGCGCCACGACAAAGATGAGGGTGCGTGTGCCATCACCTCAGCTCTCCACCTGGCCAAGTTGACTGTCTCCACCATTATCAAGAAGGGGGAGGCCATTAAGGCTGCCGGTGGGGAGGTTGCAACTTATCTGCCTCCTGCATCACCCGCCATAGAGAGCCTGCGATGGAGGAGCTAGAGCAGATGCTCTGCATGTGGGTGGAGGACCAGAGCTGGAGGAAGGCGCCCATGAGTCATGTGATCATTTGCACCAAGGCTCTCTCGCTATGGGAGGAAATTAAGGTGAGGCGGAATCTTGATGATGGCGAGACATTTAACCCATAATCACCAAGCTTTTGGATTCGTACTTTAACCCCAGACATGTCAGGGATTCCAGACATTCCTTTGGGGGTTAAAAAATGTATATATAAATGGCACAAATTTTATTCCCTATTTTTTACATGAAATACATTCATTTCTAAAGTAAATTATCTGTTACTTACATTTCGAAATGAAACTAGCATAGAAGGAAAAAAAAATGAAAAAAAGAAGTAAAAAATGGGAGAAAACAAGACTTTTATCTTCTAAGGATCATAGCCAGCCCAGTCTTGAGGTATGCCACTGAAACTTGGCACATGTTGAGTTCATACGTCCCACGTGATGCTCCATAGGTTGCTTTTTGCAATTTTGCAAAATGAAGGTTTTTTTTCTATGCTCCAGACATGTCCGGGATTCCGGACAATGGGGCTCTAACTCTATGGCAGAGACAGGAGCCACATGATTGCACCTCACACGGCAACAGCACATCTCAATGTGAGATGTCATGGGCAGCCAGCCTCATAGGCCGAACACCGTCTTGTCCACGACACAAAATAGGCCTCTTTTCGGAATCTTGGACAAGCCTGGTGATTACGGGCTAAGGCTAGCCATGGGTAGTTTGACTGCTTCAAGAGGCACACAAACCTGCATCACGTGAAGATGAATGCTGAGGTGGCAATTCAAGAGGCATGCAAACCTGCACCACGTGAAAATGAATGCTGAGGTGGTGAATTTGGATACGGTGGCAGCAGCAGCGTTTCCTGACGTGTTGAAGCACATCATCACAGAGGGTGGCTACAGTGCGAAGCAGTGTTTTGAATTTTGACGAAATTGGGCTCTTTTGGAAGAGAATGTCCTCAAAGACATTCCTTGCAACAGAGGAAAAGTCTATGCCAGGGTTCAAGGCCTTGAAGGACCAGCTTACACTGCTGCTGGGGGGCAACGCCAAGGGCGACCTCAAGTTGAAACCGCTGCTGGTCTACCACTCCCAGAACCCCAGGGCTCTAGTGGGGTATGTGAAGGAAAATTTAGGGGTGATTTGGAAGTCTAACAGGAAGACCTGGCTGACTTCCGACATCTGTTCGTCCTATTTTCACTACTACCTCTCTCTTGTCCTAAAGAAGTATGCCTCCTGGGAGAATTTGGTGAACAGATTTCTCGTGGTGGTAGACAACGCGCCCAGCCATCCTCCCACAATGAAAGACTGGGCAAGCAACATAGAAGTGGTGTTCCTGCCCCCCAACACCATGTTGTTGCAACTCATGGCCCAAAGGGTGATGGCGACGTTCAAGGCATACTACCTCCGCTGCACTATGCAGCAGTTGGTGAGGGGCTGTGACAGCCTGTGGCCTTTGGTTCCTTCTTCCTTGCATAAAAAAAAAAAACAAGACGACAGTACAAACGTTCTGGAAAGGGTATAATATATGCCACACCATAGAGAACATCACTGCAGCATGGCAGGAAGTTAGCCAGCCCACCATGAATGGTGTGTGGCGGAAGCTGTGGCCAGAGTGCGTTCACTCCTTCACTGGCTTTTCCGAGGGCATGCAAGCTCGGGCGGTGCAACATGTGCTGCAGGAAATTGTTGAACTGTCGCATAAGGCGGGCTTTGGGAAGGTCGATGAGGAGGACGTGGAGGAGGTCCTGGAAGGCCACAGGGAGGAGCTCAGCAATGAGGAGCTCCTCAGTATGGAGATTCAGTGGGCGCACCAGGAGGCACAGGAGGAGGAGACTGTCCCTGAAGTGCATGCCCTCAATAAGAACATTCTGAGGGAGATGGTGACCAAGGTGGACGAGGTCATTGCACTCAAGGTCACTGCGCTCATGCGCACACACGACCCTTTCCCAGGACGAAGCAGGGAGGTGTACAGGACGATGCTGGAGGAAAAGAAGAGGGTGGCCAGGCAGACTGCAATTACTGCCTTCTTCAAACAGGCCCCCACCACACCAGCAACCCACAGGAGATCTCCCCAGCCCTCAACCAGCAGAGCATCTCCCCATCCATCGACCAGCAGAGACACACCCAGGACCTTCTCCCACCAAGGACATGCTCGGCCCCTAGAGCTGGACCTCATCTCCAGCCAATCCCCATCTCCCATGTCACCTGTGACTCCACTGCGGTACTCCGCCACTCCATCGCTGCCTTCCTCGCCTCAGCCTCCATCTCCCACACCACTTCGGCCACTGCTTCTGTCTCCCTCACCACGACGTGAGCCACTGCATCTGTCTCCCTCATTACCTCATCAGTCATCGCAACGGTCTCTCTTGCCACCTCCTCTGCCATCGCACTGCACTCCATCACCACCCCCAGAGTCATCGCATCGCACCCCATTGCACCGCCTGAGCCATCACATCACGCCCCATCACCACCGCTTGAGTCATCACATCGCACCCCATCGCCACCCCCAGAGCCTGTGCATGTCTCCTGCTACGATCACCCCACCTTCCCAGGCTTTTCTCTCCCCCTCTGACCCTTCCTTGGAGATGGGGTTTGAGGGTCTTGAGGAGGGTGAGTGAGTGCTGGGGAGCACCACAAATCCCCTAGCCTCAGGGGGGATAGAAAGGATGACAACCAGAACCAGACATGGACTTACAAGAAGTAAGTGATGAGAAGTGTCTGATATATTCTAACCTATTTTTTATGATTTTCAGATTTTATTTGTTGGTTTTAGTGAGTTATTTACAGGTGTCAGGCTGAGGTTAGCTTTGTTGATAGCCGTTAGGCAGGCCATTTAGATTGGCTTTAAACTTGTTTTTGGCCTCACTTGAGTGGGTTTAGGACTTGGCTGGGGGGGGGGAACCCAAGGCTGAAAAATGCATCCCTATACTTTACATGTTAAATACACCCCAATATATGATACCCGCCTAGCAGCGGGTTTTTACCTAACCAACTGTATCGTTAAACCAGAGTATACCTGTATTTAGACATCACAACACTCATGGGAATATCCAGTATAATGCTAGACGCTAAGAAAACAGTGCATAAACAATAAAAAATCCACAAAAATCCACAGTACTTACCACCCAGTGAACGTCGGACAGGCATCGTAACCCAC
>JAGKTI010020189.1:0-16503 GCA_018397915.1 Birgus latro | reverse complement strand
CTTTTCTATCCTTACTGATCTACTGCAGCTTGTACAGCACTCTAACCATATCCCTGACTTCCTTGAATAGAGTTCCAACATATTTGACCTCTTCCTTACAAATAATCCTTCTGCTTATGCTATTAATCTTTCCTCTCCAGTGGGCTCCTCCATTCACAACTATATTTCCTTAACCTGTCCTCTCATTCCAGTACGCTCTGTGGACCTTCCAAAAAAACGTCGGTTGTGGCACTTTGGAGCTGCTGATTGGGAGGCCCTCAGGCAAACTTTTTTGTTATTTTCCCTGGAATGATTTTTACTTTCATTGCTGGGAGTCATCTGAGTGTGCCTTGTGGATTACGGAGGTCATTCTGTTGGGCATGGAAACATACATTCCTTTCTCTTAACGTCTGGGTAATGCACGAATGCCTTGGTTTAATCACGTTTGTTCTAATGCTGTCCACAGTAAGAAGAGGGCCTATAAAAGGTACCGGAACCAACCCACCCCTGAATCACTTTTTTAAAAATCTTTCTGCCTGGAATCGTGCTTAGTTTGTTCTTCGCTTTGCTAGAAATAATTTCATCTGTACTAAATGCACTCAACGCTAAAACTCGAATTCTTCCCTCTCCTTTTGGCACCTTGCCATAAGCCTTTCTGACAAATCTGCCTCATCAACCTTCCCTTCTTTTTTCTACTCTGATGGTTCTGTAGCTATTTCTTCTACTGATAAAGCAGATCTCTTCACTCAGATTTTCTTCACCATTTCCACCTCAGAGATTCTGATGTTCTTCCTCCATCACTTCCCCCATCTGGCTACCTCATGGATGACATTACAATTTCTTCAAATGATGTATTTTCCGCCATCACTGGCTTCATTACGAAGAAGGCATATGAGCCTGATGGGCTTCCTCCTGTTGTCCTCAAGAACTGTGCTTCTGTTCTTACACCCTGCCTTCGCCTTTGTCTATCAACTTGTGTATTTCCTTGCTGCTAGAAGTTTGATCTCATTCAGCCTGTCCCAAAGAAGAATGACCATTCCGAACCCTCTAACTATTGCCTAATTGCTTTAACATCCTGTGTCTCAAAAGATGTCGAGTTTATTCTTAACAGATAATTTTAAAAGCATCTTTCCAATCACAACCTTTTTTCTGATTGTCAGTATGGGTTCTGTCAGGGACGCTCCACTGGCAATCTTCTCACCTACATCTCAGACTCCTGGTCATCCTCCTTTCGGGACTTTGGTGATTGATTGATTGATTGAATATAATCGCAAATCTGGCGGCGCAACTGCCAAGGTCATATGCTGCCGGACAACAAGGTACAAGACACAGCAAATAAAATGTGCATATTCAAAATAATAAAGTTAAAATTCGTTAGTAGTAATTAAACACTGAAAATAACAAAGAGAATAGTTTATAAAATATCAGTTACTTATAAAAATGGAATGAGGCCCACCTCCTGAAGAAAACTAAAAACATCAATAAAATGGCTGGAGGCTCCACCAAGCAACGAGGTCAAACGGTAGGCACCATCTGCCCCTTTATGCCTATGGAGGAATCTCTGACATAGGTCCCCCAGACTCGGACACTCGACCAGCAAATGACGGAGAGTAAGGGGAACAAGGCAATCATCACAGTATGACTGAGTCTCACCACCCATGACGAACCCATGTGTAAGGCGAGAGTGCCCAATGCGAAGCCTGGCAAGAGCCACCTCCAATCGCCTAGGCATGGAGGGAAGAACCCTTGGCACATATACTCTCTGAAAGATATCTTTTATGAGCAACACAATTCCAGTGTCGCTGCCAACACGTACGAATTGCATACCGCAAGTTGGGTGGTACATCAGAAGCAGAAAGCGGGTAGTTGGTTGGGGGCTGTTGAGAAGACACAGCTTTAGCTAATGTATCTGCCCTCTCGTTGCCCACTACACCAACATGTGAGGGAACCCAACAGAAGTCCACATGACGGCCATGACGGCCAAGAAAAAAAAGCCACTCTAAAATTGATAAAACCAATGGATGGGATGCATTAAAAGACTCCAGTGCGGAAAGGGCACTACGGGAGTCACTAAGATCACAAAAACAGATTGGGGGAGAGTAAAAATGATTTTGAGAGCATATAAAATTGCAGTCAGTTCCACAGTATATACTTAAGCAACGCCAGGAAGACTACAGCCCCTACTAAAGGAAGGGAAAACAACACCAAGGCCTACTCCAGAATCAGTCTTAGACCTGTCATTATAGATGGGGACAGAACCCTCATGAGTGGGGGCATGTTCTAAAAAAAAGAGAGAGGGACACCTGAGAGGGAAGTGAGTCCTTTTTACCAACAACAGACCTACAAGATATCACATACCGTGAATGCGCCCTTCTCCATGTTCTTTTGCTAATTAATTTAAAGGACAAGGTGGGTGAGTCTGTAAGTAAGCTGTAGGGTTCGCTCCTTTTACTTCTGCTGGATGCAGTGGAGAGGTATACCCACAAATGTGTGGAAATAAATCCTGACAAAACATCGGCAGAGCCGGTAAATGAGAGCACATTCCCCCCATATCCTTATCCCATTACCCCTTCTCTCTCCTTCCTTTGCTCAACCCAGGTGTTAGCAAGACAGGTCATTATTTTTCCCTCCACACAGTGCATGAGCAACACCTAGGGTCAGCGTCCATCATCTATACAACCTGCGCAAGAACATCTTTTCGGCTCCGTGCTGCTACATCCTGGTTGCAAGGTAAGCCTGCACTTTGCTGTAGGTCATCTTCGTCTGGGTCTCCAGCCTTGGGTTCCTGCCATGAATTTTTCCATGGGTAATCTCAGTGTTCCATTGTTCTTTGTTCCTGGCCACGTGGTTGCCGACCTCCGCCCCTCTAAGAGGGGGAGCGGCCACCTGTGTACCTTCCTTATGGGAAATTATCCTGCTTAATCCTCTTCCCCCCTCTAACTGCCATTCCCCAATCTTCTGTTTTTCCCTGGGGATTTGTTTCATCCCATGGGGCAGGTGGCTAGGGAGGTTCCTTTGTGCAGAACTTCTCCTAGTCCCACGTGGACAGTGACAGGGAAGAGGGGAGGAGGTAGCAGCGTTCTGTTTCAGAGTCCTGTGATTCAGTGTATCCCACCATCTCAGCAGACATTCCCCATCCAGGATCGGCCTGTTCCTTCATAGGATGGTCTGGAAGGCTAGGTGGGGATGGTCATATGTTCTGTAAGTCTCACATCCCAGGTACGGAAGGCACCGTCCTCATTCTCCAGTGTTGTGGCACCTGCTGTCGTGACGTCCTGTCTACTGCTTCATACCCGGAAAGCCTCGTGGACTACATCTACCTGGCAGCCCATTGGAAGTGAGCCCAGAAGTCAGCAGCTCACCACAGGGGATTCAGTCTGACGTTGGAGAATAATGAATTGGCTATGAAACATTGTTTCTGCAGTGAAGGTGGTCCATTGACACAGCTCCCTCCTCCAACACCTATGTTCGGTCTAATAAGGCACAAGTGGAGGGCAAGACAGCAACCACAGAGGAAGGCATAGCAGCACCACTCCTGACGAACCCGAGCAGCTGAGGTTTGGAGCAGGAAATTCATCACATAGCATCTCCAGCAATCCAGAGCATCGAGATAGACGAGCAAAGGTCACAACACCCCCAACCACCCAGCCCACTACACTGTCTCCCAGACCATAGCAGAGACCTCACTCACCAACACCAGCCATCCCTAGAGCAGAGGGTGACGAGGGAGATCGAGCGCTACCAAAATTCACAGTCTCTCACATGCCTACCTCATCCATCTTCCATGGCTCCACTCTTCCACTTACTCACCCAGTGGAGTCATTTAAAACTACAAAAGATGCAGAACTATAATGCGGCCAGGATATTATACACTCGTATTCCCTGAGTCCCTCTTCATCACTGTCCTCCAGCTCCTCATCCCTGGATTGTTGTCAGTCATTTGATTGGAAGTCCTACCTAGGTTATCCGGTCCAGCAAAGGAGCAATCCCCAACCCCCTTTAAACAACTACACACCCTTACATTCACAGAGTGAGGAGGACAAGGAGGATGGGATAGCCTGTCCTAGATGACCTAGCGAGGACTACTTCCTCTTTACAGTCAGTCCTGAAGGGTTGGAAGCTGCTTGTGCAGGTCTCATTTACCTAAACCTTCACAGAGTAGTGAGACAAATCAATATTAGAATGCCAGGACATTGAACTATGCTGGGTCTTAATAGTGCAGGAAACCACGGATGTCCATATCCCCTCTATATGGCTCACGAAGGTGGAGGCGAGAGCAGGACACTTCACGACCAATGCCACAGACATCACAGACACCTACAATGATGCAGTGTCTGTCTTAACGTCCTTTGAAGAAGACAGCATCATTCAACTAATGTCTTCGGAGAACAACACTCTCAAAGCATAGGTGGTGACACCCTCCTTCTCCTGGGCCAAGTGGGACCTCAACTACCACGACATTTGGAAAGGTGCAGTGTTCTCAGAGGAGTTCGCCCTCTCATCGTCGCCGGCCCATTTCCTGCCTTATCAGGAGGAGTGGCCTGACTCACAGAGTTCCTCACAGGGTCATGCCTATCCGGTTCCCAGTGTCAATGAAGAACAGCAAAACTGTCAGCATCGCTCATCTCTCAGGATCTTAGTTCCCGTCAGCAAGCTGACTTCTCAGATTTTGTGCTGGTATTGGCAGCTCAGTTTCAACAATATGTCAAATGACTTGCTGACAATCTCCGTTGCAGACAGTGAAGAAGAGTATTAACCTGGCTCAGGAACACCAGGGTCTCTCAGACCCCGGTGTTCCTGAGCAGATTCCGGTTAAGTAACTTCTATATATCTAGGTCCCCTGTTTTGCTCAGTAGCTTCCTAACTTTTTGTGCCCATGTAGGGGGAGGGGGGGAGTCTTCCCGCTATTGCTCCGTTTTTGCATTAAATGCAATCAAAATTTGAGTCTGGTTCTTCCAGACCCTGGTGTACCTGAAGAGGGGGAAACATGTCCATATTTCAATGTCAATTTCTCAAACATAAGGTTATGTTAGGTTGAGGTTTAGGATAGTTTAGGTTACCATATAAGCAAACTGGATGTGTAGAAGCTCTGGTGTACCACATCAGTTGAATAAAAAATATTATGTTTCTCATCACTGTATTTGTCCACCTCGCTTGGAGGTTGTGGCTGCACTGTTTGTCATCTGCAACTTCCAGGATGAAGGGCCTAAATACCTCAAGATGTACAACCAGTTTCTGTTTCATAGAGCTACTTTGGTAGCTTAAGATTTTCTAAGAAAATTTAGGTATTTTGTTTAATTTTTTTTTTCAGAAAATTTTTAAAAATATATAGAATAAAGTAATTCAGTTTATTTTTGCGTAAAATTGTAGTTTATAAGTCCTAAAGTATTTGTAATTAATTAAGGAATTAATTGAATGAAACAGTGCCTACTACCGAGGTCGTTTCATTGGTGGGTCTGTCAGACCCTGTTGTACCTGAGTCGTAAACATTTTGGTAGGTGTTCCTGAGCCAGGTTAATGCTAGAAACAAGGCTTTCTCCACGACGGAGAAAGTGGCCAGGGAAGCAATCATCTCGGAAGCTCCCTTTCCTCCTGACCTAGTCCTGGATGCATATTAGGATGAGGCATATTATCGTCCCTCACGTAGCATACACCTCCGCCCTCTGCTTTAACCTCCCTCAAATGGCGAAGATTGACTTTTCCTTATCACTACAAGTGCTCCAGGTGTTCCAGGCTGGACGACAAGACACCACCCTTTCACTGAACACATCCAGCATGACAAGATGGAACCAAAGCCCCCACTCCTCAAAACTTAACAATTACAAAGGAGCATCACACAACAAGCACTGATCCACAGGGCTTACTTGCCAGTCAACATGCTGACCTATTGGTCTTTGCCTAGCTCATCGTGCCTTCATCAGATAACTAAGGTGCTGGTGCATTATCTGGTGTCAGAGGGGATCGGTGTGGTAATGTGTCTGAATGACTGGCTTCTCGCAGCAGCCACTAAGGAGAAGTGTCCTGAAAATACAAGCTAGGTAATCAATGCAGCTAGGGAGTTTGGCTTCAAAATCAAAATGGAAATATCTTTCTAGCCTCCTGTGAAGCAAATTAAGCCTGGTTAGGACAGGAGTAGGTCACCAGGCGAGTCTGACTGCGCCTTTGCCCGGACAATGAATGTTGCCATCAGGGAAATTTGTTCAGGATAGTTCATGCCAGCCTGAAGTAACGAAGACACTGGGAGTCTCCGCTGTAGGGAGTCTCTGCTGTATGCACTGACCTTAGCAGCGGATGTCCTTTCCCTTGGCAGGTTGTGCCACTGCGTTCTACCACGAGAGGTATATGTGATCCTATCAGAAAGGAAGCTGCACTCAAGACATGCTCCAACCAGTCCTTGCTGGCCTCAGGAGACTGCTTTGATGATGGATGCCAGACTCCTTTAGCTCACGATCATAACTAATGCCATGGACATAGGCTGGGGCATGCAGTCATGAATGGGGCATGAACATCATAGGGCCTGGACAGAGACACTGAGTGTCAAGTACATAAATATCAGGAGCTAAGGGTAGTCCTAAGGGACAATAAAGTGGCTGTACATTGCATCAAATAGTATGGCGCATCAAGGTCAGAGTCCTTCCTGGCACACACAGAAGAAATCTGGTGGCTCACTCCCCATTGCCATTGATACCTGTTGGCTCAGGTACCAGGTTGGCTCCAGGTTCAAACTGGCCTCAGTTGAATGGACTCTCTGGAGGGGTAAATTCAGCTCACTGGATCACAGGTGGGGCCACATGCAGGTGTACCTCTTTGTCACCAAAGACATGATGCCGCTACTGCTCTACCTATCCAAGATGCACTGTATGTCGACGATAGGCCTGTATGCGTTAGAGGAGGAATGGATGAAGTGGAGACTCAAATACCAGTTTCCCCCATCTGTAACCAAATTTCTCCTAAACGTAGTTAGCAAGCTCAGTCTGGATTGGGGGAAATTTGCTCTTAGCACCAGGAGCTGCAAAGGTTGTGTCCCAACCCACTGCCTTTGTGGAAGGCGTGCCTCATCAACCCCGTAACAGAGAAGCTCCAATAAGAACTGAATCATTATGCATGGTATTTCTGCAGTGTGTTCTAACCTCCTGCTATCTGCCGAATGTTATGGAGGATATGCCATGCACACTATGGGCCTCCTCCACTATGTTGTACCGATTGTACTATGCTGTCTTCCTCTGTTTCTGAGCAGAACAGGGCGACCCTTTAATAACGGAGTCACTGGTCCTGTCATTTCTATTGAGTTTGGTGCAGCGGAAAGGCAGGACTCCTAACATGTGTCAGTCCATTTTGCAGTACTCGCATACCCCCTGTGGTAGGTTTTGGATATCAGACCATGCCTACTGTCACATTGTTAAAGAGAGGCTGTTCCACCAACAGTCCCCACCCCCAGATGCAGGAGGAACCCAGATGGTCACTTCCAGCATTTAATCCAAAGCACAAGATTATATCAGGAAAAGGACCCTATTTGTGACAGCTCTAGTGGCATGGTGGAGACTGCCTCAGATTTTTGCACTGTTCCCAGCATGCATTATCGTTGCACAGGATGGATTGGTGATGTCCCAAATGCCATCTCCAAAATCACATGCAAAAAACGAGAAAGTAGACTTCAAGCTTTGTCCTCTTACAGTCCCAGCCTGCAAAATACGTGCTGTTCAGCAGCAGCAATTACACATTACCAGGAAGTTTCCATAGACACAACTCATGTGAGACATTGTTCTGTGCAGATTCGGCTGTCCCTTTCTCAGTGAGGGCACTCTTTACTATCATCCGTGAAAAACAAGTGGAAGCACACCTGGTAGATGATCCATGAGCACATGAACTTTGGGGAACAGCGGCATCTCTGGCATTTCTCCCCACACACTCTTTCTCACTTGTACAGAGAGGTAGCTGGCGGAGTTCAGTGACGTCTTTCATCATGAGATACATAAATTACGACCTGGGGGATGCACTAGGCATCATCCCAGACAATAACAGAGAAACATAACACAGCACTCCACACCCTTACAGAAATGACTAATACTCACGCTTTCTCTCACTGTCACGCTACTTCATGCCAGCTTAGAGCCTCCTGCGCAGTATGCCCCAAACACCATCACTGCATAAGCAGGGCAGCGGGCGTCCAGTCATCACCAAAGGTAGAATGGTGCACACCCCTTAGGCTCTCTCTTGACTATTTCTCTTATTCTTTTGTGATTTTGGCAGGCAAAGAAAAAAGAATGACATATGTGCAAACCAATGAAAATAAAAAAAAGAGGGAAAATATAATATGGCTGATAGAAAGTCAATCAGTGAAAATTAATGTGCCAGCTGGATTTCTCTTGTATGCTGTGCGATCCGACAGTGTAATAACTTGGCCCCATTACCCCTTGCCATGCACATGCCTTGTATCAAACCAGGTCCTGAAAAAAAACTACTTTTTACGCAAGTTTTCCTGATGCAAAAGAAAAAAAAAAAAAAAGGGAGTGGGTGCACTTTCAGTGATTGTGTCAGATGGTCTGTCCAGTGTAATACCTCACCTGGGAGCTACAATCCATGATCCTCAGTGTATATGTTTCTGTCGAGCATTAAACTCTACAAAAAAGAAGCAAGATTGTTTTAATCACCTGTTTCAACCCTTTTGGTATGCAGCAGTGTGCAAACTTCCCAGCCTTATAATACTGGCTTGAAGATGAGTGTGAAAAGCCTATTTATGTCAAGGGGGACGTGGTTGTTTGCGTTTATCATTATTACGCACTACAGTTCACATTCTCCCTGCAGATGACCTGGTGTTATGGGAATGACCTGTCTTGCCAAAACCTGGGATGAGCAAGAGAAGGACAGAGATGGGGTAAGGGGGTAAGAGTATTTGGGGATTGTAGACGCGTTTGCCGGTTCTGTCAATGTTTTGGCGGAATTTATTTCCGCGAATTCCAGGGTACAATTCCCTGATGCTTCCAGCAGAAGTAAAAGGGACTAACCTTACAGCTGTCTAAATGCCAACACCTCCCCTGAAATAAACTGGCTTTTCGTCTTCAGCTTCAGAGCCAGTATTTATATCAATGACAGCAATTAGAAGTATGGGCAATTGTTAACATTACATGGATATGAACCTTTACTACTGATACAGTAACAGTATCCTCATATATATTTGGATGCCCTTGGAAATGTCTCTTCTTATATTTCCAGTGAGATGTATTATTTTATTATTATGAGCTATATGGTATGTGGGAACGGCCACCATCCATTTGCTCCATGAGATGCATCCCTCTGGTGATTCTACCCTGAGTATTAAGCCAAATGATTTCTTGTAACCCAGGAAAACATTTACCAAGATGGGTGATAACCATACAACAAAATTGACGCTTTGTGGTCTATTGAGCTTGGGTGCTTTAACTGGATGCGAACTATAAAGGTTTCCATCTGAAGGGGGGTCTGGTGTTTTTTCCTAAAACGATGCCACTCAGGGCTATGGGGGCTTAGTCACCCTTGCCCAAGTTGCCGGTACTTAGTGTCCTGGCTACGGATCCCTATCTTAATGACCAGGAAAGGAGCACTGCATGATATATAGATGAACTTTCAATATAATTTAATGACTAATTGCCCTTACAGATGTTGGCCCAAAGATTGATGAAACACAGTCTGCTGCTGATCATCATCTTTGATGCTACATGTGATGCAAGGAGCTCTCTGTTTACACCTTGTGCAGGTACGTTGCTTAAAATTTGCACATAAATTCAGTGCACACACACATATACCTATTTGCATATATTGTCATTCGTCCATGCTTCTCAAATAATTTTCACGCACATATGTCTCTCTCATACCTTTTGGGGGTCAACCAACACGAACCTAATTTCCCTTGTGGACGTGTTTATTAGATCATTCCCCCCCATGATTTCCCCAGGAACTTTTTTCCCCCATGTTCTTGTTTCCTCATGACCTTTTTTCCCCCATGACCCAATTATCTGCCGCTAACCCAGACCTATTTTCTGCCACTAACCGATTTTCTACATGGCATCTGTAGTTCCCCTTGAACTTATGTTTCCCTTACACCAATTATACCAGTTCCCTCTCTGGACTAATTTTTGTGATAGAAATATTTCACTTAATGACCTGTTTACTACATGAGCCTACTTCTATTCAGTAGAGACATTTTCTCCTCGGGCATATTTTCCTATATGGACCTCTCTTCCTTTATGAATGAAATCTCTCATATAACTAGGTTTCCACGTGAGACTTATATTCTCACAGATCTGTTTCCTTCCCACGAAATAATATTACTTAATATTACTCACGGAGTGCGACAATCACTCCAAAGGAAGGAATGGCTCAGTACATAGGGTACAGGAGCTCTCACACTAAAATGGTCGCAAAGGCCATTTCTAAGCTTATGAACTAAAAGTTCTTTGCTATTCAAGTGCAGAACTACTCACAGATCTTGTTAACCTTCACAGGAGTCGCAAAAGTGAACCACAGTAATATCGATTTTGTTCTTTCTTTCTTCATCAGTCATAACTCCAAAGCAAAAAGGCATACGTGAACGTACTAAACATCAAAACGCTTTTTGTGAAGAGTAGATGTCTCTTTTCATGTTTAGCAAAGCATTCAATCTACGGTTCACGAGTTACGAACTAAAAACTGCATTGCAATTACCCTTAATCCGTCACGTCCAGGCCGACTTTTTGCCACTGCCCCCCCCCCCCCCAAATCACGACCAATTTTGGAAAAAAAATGGCTCGAACCTCTGCTTTTGGTGAGAAACATCGAATTTTCATAGAGAAATCGTCCTCCTGAGCTTATAATTGTTGCCAAAGGTGAGAGTACCCTTGCCTTTTCATGCTTCATGAGGGTAACTGACTTCAAAGAAAACGAACTATGGGAGGGGTAACTAATTCAAGCCATTTTAACTCGTCACGTCCCAACCAATTTTCCACCTCTGGTCTGCCCCAATCCCGATCAATTTCGGATTTTTTTTTTTGCTCAAACCTCCGCTTTTTGTGAGAAACACCGATAATTTATAAAGAAATCGCCCTCCTGAGCTTATAAATACTGCTGCAGGTGACAGTCAACCTTACCTTTTCATTCTCTCTCAGGGTACCTGGCTTCAAAGAAAACGAACTATGGGAGGGTTAACTAATTCAAGGCACTTTAAATACGTATTTATTTATTTGGTACGAATTTATGTATAGTACAAGACTATATTGGTTTTCACACAGTTATATAGGCGATATAAGCGTTGTTCACTCACCAAGCACTTCAACATATGGCACCTTCTTTACGACATTACCATCTCATCACTTCTGTTTGTTTCTTCCTCTAATGTCTTTATTTCTTTGTCCTTCACTTCAGGAATCACTTTCACCGTGAATTTCGTCATTGGAGAGACTGTGGCGGGACATGTCTTTACTGGCCAGGTCATTGCTAACAGGTGAATTGTTAAGTGTGGGGGGGTAGGGGGTGTCAGGTGGGGCCAGGCAGTATCCCCTCTTGACAGCAGGTAGAGGAAGGTCTTCCACATATACCTACCCGTGAAACTTGAAAAATGTGCAAATGACAGACCTTGCAATTGCATAACATATGAGTACGTCGTCGGGTGTCACCGTGACAAAACACTGCGACGTACCCATACATCGTCTGGACACCTGGGGTTAAATTACGTATTCATTTATTTATTTGGTATAAATTTATATGTAGTACAAGAGTATATTGGTTTTCACACAATAATATATGCGATATAATTGTTGTTCACTCACCAAACACATCAAGATATGACACCTTCCTTTGCTACATTACCACCTCATCACTTCTGTTTGTTTCTTCCTCTAGCTTGTTTCTTCCTTTGTCCTCCACCTCAGGAGTCACTTTCGCCATGAACTTCGTCACTGGAGAGACTGTGGCACGACATGTCTTTACTGGCCAGGTCACTGCTAACAGGTGAATTGCCGAGAAAATGGCGTGTGGGGGGGAGGGGGGTCAGGTGGGGCCAGGCAGTATCCCCTCCTGACTGGGGGTAGAGGAAGGTCTCGCACATATGCCTACCAAGAATCACCTGTGAAACTTGAAAAATGTGCAAATGACAGACCTTGCAATTGCATAACATATGGGTATGTCGTCGGGTATCAGTGACAAAACGTTGCGACGTACCCATATGTTGCCTCTGGTTAAGTAAGTCATTTTTCCCTATACTGGTTCGCTACAGCTCGCCTACAGTTAAAGACTGTACCAAAATGCTTCTTTTCATGGGAAGGCACCCTCGTTTTAGTCTTTAAGTAGCAGTAGAGCTATGTTCTATGGGTCAGCTGCAGTCTAAATGGCATCGCTCTACCGTTCTAGCTACAGCTTACCACGTTAATCTCTGGGTCTCAAAATTATTTATACTTTTGACAACAGTGCTTTATGCGTTTGTGTAGAAGGCTAGCAGTAGGTTTAATGGTACCTTGAAAACCATTTAATTCTGGGAAGCAAGCTAGTTTTGTACTGACTTTCACAATTAAGCCGAAGTGATGCATTTCAGGATGCTTCTCCATTGTGTTACACATGGACATGTGCACGCATGCATAATATCTAGTGTTTGACCAAAGTGTGAAATAACAGTGCTATAGACCACGTTACCCTCTCATCATGGGACTAGCTACTCCAGTCTTTAATAATAATAACTGGAACCCTGTATTATTGTCCAAGGACAATTTTAATAAAGAAAAATATCCCACAGCCACTGCAAAATAGAAACCGGGCTATAAAGGAGCCTTGGTGTCAATGTCAATTTTACCTTAGGTCATAACAGTCTATTAGTGGACCAAGTATGGTGACTCCAGCTTTAATCCCTCATGGAAAATTAGGTGACATCCTGAATATATGGAAAAGTCTCAATTTTTCACCCTAGGCATTCTCAGAGAATAATCAACCGATTAGAACCGTACTCCTTTCCGCATTGTATCTGCCTTAAGCCTAGGTTGCAGTAAAATTCAGCTTCCTAGCTTAAGGGGTTCTCGAGACAGTTTGGCTGACTCACATTTGCGGCGCTCCCTGCTGAAGAGAGGTAAGTGACACGCATCAAAAATCGAGAAAACAGCTTCTGAAGTTAGTAGACCTCAGCAAGCCTGTGCAGTCTCACCTCACTCCCACTCTGGAGCAGGAGTAAGGTGTGTGACCAGACGGCAGTGCTACCAACTGTCAAACGATGTTTTCTCGAGTTTATTGTTTTTTCCATAATAGCCAAAAAAGCAATGTACTTAATAATGTGTTATGAATATTATTATAAATATAATGACCCAGCTATTGTATGTGAATGTTACAGTGTTTGTATCAGATTGTTATATGATTGTTAATGGCTGATGGTGTTTGTGCTGGAAGCAGTAAGAAAATAAAACATATATTTGGGTGTTGGCAATATGTAGAAAAATATAATAATTTTTCTTAGTGCTGTTGAGGAGAGACCGGGTGCTTGTACGAACTTAACAATCACTTCATTTTTTTCTTGTACATGTATATCACTGATTAATATTACTTAATCAGTCGTCCTTAAAGAACAGTAATATTCTTGTCTTAGAGGAATTATGTAAAGTGAAAGGAGTGAAAAGGGAGGAGGAAGGGGAGACCGAAGATGAGGTGAAGGGATGGAATTGAGAGGTATATGAGAGAGGGGGGAGTGAGCTGGGGGGAGGGCAGTCAAATGGAGGGTGAACGAGTAACTTGGAGCATTTCGTCTGCGCCCTTTGCGGGATTAGGGCATCGGGCTATAGATAGATAGATAGAAAGAAGTGTCAGTAGAAAACGCATTATGTCAGGTGGATAACGATGGGCAAACTCAAGTGTCCCTAATTAATCACAAGAATGGAGAAGTACGGATGAAAAAAGGGACTTGTCTAGTCAGTATAGAGAAACGTCCTGCCCCAATAATGGAAATAGTAGTATCCGGGACAACAAGCAAGATAAAATCTACGGACAGAGAAAACATCAAAGAAAATTTGGTTCATTCAGGAGAATTTGATGAAAAAAAATAATCTCTTACACCCTTTACAAAAACATCGGAAAACAGTAGCATTACATGGAGAAGAACTAGGGTGTGCTAACCTGATTAATCACAAGATTAACGTGCGCCCAGACACAAAACCTGTGTTTGTACTTGCCTATAGAGTCCCACAGTCACAACGTACCCTTGCAAACCAGTATGTTGATGAAATACTAAAATTTGGTATTATTGAGCCCTCAGTCTCCCCGTGGAATGCCCCATTATTTTTCATGCCCAAATGAAACGGAGAAATGCGTGCGGTGGTAGATTACCGTAAACTATACAGCTATATAATACCAGACTGGTTTCCAGTGCCATTGTTATCTGACGTACTGCAAATTAAAGGACCAGAAAATAATGTATTTCCCACAATCGATTTGCTTAATGGCTATTACCAAATAGCCTTAGATGAGAAGTCACGTAAATACACTGCCTTCTCCACAAATAGAGGGCATTAGCAATACAAACGAATGTCAATGGGGTTGAAGACAGCACCGGGAACATTCCAGAGATTTATGAATTATGTGTTGTCTAGAAAGCTAGGAAAAGGAATATTTGTCTTTCTAGACGACATTATTATAGCTGCTCATACAATAGACGAGCACCTCAAAAAATTAGACCAGCTCCTACAAAAGCTTGCTGATGCTGTCTAAATGCAAATTTTGCTTCAAGGAAATAAAATTCTTAGGCCACAGATTATATGCCCAAGGCATTCATGTCTGAGGACAAAATACAGTAAGGGATTTCCCAGAACTAACAAATACTGTATAGCCGAAGTAAGACAATTTTGGGGGTTAGCAGAATATTACCTCCCTTTTTTAACCAGTTCTCTCATGTAGCACAACTACTATTCACTCTACTAAAAAAAGATACTATATTCCAGTGGGGACAGGAACAAAAAATACCATTTAATGAAATGAAAGATAAACTTGCAAATGCACCTTGCTTGGACTATCCTAATTTCACAAAACCATTTATAATTTGTACAGATGCATCCATTAAAGAAGTAGGAGCAGTACTGATGCAAGAAGATAAACGTAAAAAGAATCAGCCAGTTGCATTCGCCAGCAGACAATTAAAAGGTGCAGAGAAAAATTATTGCACTACAGATGTAGAGGCACTCGCAGTGGTCTTTGGATTACAAAAGTTTCAAGATTTGGTATATGGTAACGAAATTCACCTATTCACCGACCATAAACTGCACGTGAGCATGTTCCAAGAAAAACTCCTCTCTGGGAGGAGAGCAAGATGGAAATGCACTGTTGAAAACTACAATGTACATATTCACTACATACAAGGCAAAATAAACTCAGTTGCAGATACATTATCTAGGAACCTGACAACAATTCATGTAGTGGCATTAGATCTCATGGAGAACATCCCAAACCATGATGAACTTGCAAAAGCACAGAGACTTGATCCAACAACAATTCATGTAGCGGCATTAGATCTCATGGAGAACATCCCAAACCATGATGAACTTGCAAAAGCACATAGACTTGATCCAACATGGTCTAAAGGCATATATAAATTAAAAAGTGGCGATGACATACCATTGTCAAAGCTACATACACCACTTGAACAATTCACAAGTAAATAATGCCTCATACAGGATCAACTCAGGACAACCAAAACACCGAAGAAATAATAAACAATTATCAGTACCTAAGGATATGATTCCCCAAGTATTAACAACGATACACGATAGTGTAATGCGGTGTATAAAAAAGCCCGCATTGCCCAGAGGCAAAGCGGGGGATCCTCTCTTTGGCTCAGTGGTAATGTGTGCGCGGTTCAAGCGTGAGGGCCTCAGATCGAATCTCGGCCGGGACAGTGATGAATTTGTTAAGTTTCATTACAGTAATTGCATTGGTGGCAGCGGTGGGATGTGAGGCAAGGGCCTTGAGGGTCATGTGATTTGTTGTCAGCCTTACATCCTGGTTGTGGCCTCCAGTGCACTACGCTACCATGTGGGTGGCGAAGCTGACCAAATTAATCACTAAGGGGAGAAAAGAGTGATGTAATGGGGTGTATAAAAAAAGCCCACATTACCCAGAGGCAAAGTGGGGGATCCTCTCTTTGGCTCAGTGGTAACATGCGTGCGATTCAAGCGCGAGGGCCTGAGATCGAATCTCGGCAGGGACAGTGATTAATTTGTTAAGTTTTATTTCAGTTATTACAATAGTCCACATGCAGGTCATCGTTACAAAAAGATATATACAATCATATAGACAGATGCGAGTCATGTGCGAAACACAAAGGATACTCTTTATCACCTGCACCTATAGGTAATTATCCTGTACCACATCAACCATGGGACGTTGTTGCGGTTGACTTACTCAAGTTACAATTATCATATAGCAATAACCAATACCTATTCCTTGCAACAGATCATTTTGCACAATATGTGATTTTAGCCCCAGTTAACCCTTTAAACCCTTAAACACGGGTAGTCACTTTCGTGACGGTCGGGTGCAATGGATCAT
>JAGKTI010020188.1:2236-16504 GCA_018397915.1 Birgus latro | reverse complement strand
AGCTTTGTTAAATGTAACAGTTGTGTTCAGTTTCCCGACATTTAGCACACTTTCGCTACTCCAAGTTAGCACAACTACTTATATTAATCACGACTGGTACTTAGGCCAGCTCTTGTTATTAATTCTTAAATCCGTTGTGCCAGCTAGGAGTTCGGCTCAGCCAAGATCCTGTTTATTATTGTTATCATTATTTATTGAATGTTAAGGGGTGAACTAACTTTCTCAGAGGCCAACAGTACAATAATACAGCCTTCTTGAGCGTTTAGTCTCTGCTGTGTACTGTTGAGAAAGTTTATAAAATTCTCGACTCTAGAGAATTGGCGAAGTAAGCCAGTATAAAAGTGAAATCGCTACTTGATTTCACGAGTCGATTCTCTCGTGATAATCGACCAGAGGGTTATTCACATTGTCCATAGACATATTCTCATTTCCCTCGTGACATCTGACTTCACATTTATTTATATATATAGCATATTCTCATTTTCCCCCTGACATCTGGCGACCTCATTCCAGGATATAAACTGCTAGCCTTGAATTACCGAAATCACTCACTCAATCTCAGCTAGGTAGACTGCCGCACAGCAACCAGCATATCAGTCCTTAGTCAGTCTCAATCTGAGCATCATGGCAACCAGTATATACCTACAGGAAGCCAAGGATATAGGGCTTAATAAACCTCAGGAAATCAAAGAGTACGTGAAGAGCGGAAAATAGAACGTGAATACGAGCGAGAACAACGTGAATACGAGCGAGAACAGAAAGAACGTGATCGTGAGGAACATGAAAGAGAACGTGAACACGAGCGTGCCGAGCGCGAGGCGTGTGACAAACACGAGCTTGAAATGCTGAAGCTCAAGCGAGACTCCTTGGCTTCAGGCACATTGGGTGCAGCCAACCCAAGCACCACGAGTGCTCTCCCAGCACCTGTTCTAGCAACTCCACGCCTCAAGCTTCCTTCTTACAAGGAAGGCGAGCGAATCGAGCCATTCATATCTCGTTTCGAAGACATGGCACAGCTGTACGATCTGGATGAGGCAACTAAGCGGCTTCAGTTCCTTAGCCTGTTTGAGGGCGCTGCCCTCGACATTCTCCACAGAATTCGCGGAGATAATCTCACGTACGAGATGACGAAGACCGCAGCGTACGGTCTCACCGTTGATGACGCCAGAAATCAGTTCATGAGGGCGCATCTCCAGGAAAAGGAGACAGCTGTTCAGTACCTTGACAGTCTCACGGCATACCTAGATGAGTGGATGGAGAAGGATGAGGGAATAATCGATCTTGTGCTGCGCACACAGCTGGAAAAGTCGTGTCCTGCTGAGCTTATGGCCCAGCTCAAGATGTGGAAAGTAAAGGATGCAAACCAAATGGTGGAAAAGGCTGATGCATTCTTCACTGCGTACGGGTACCAAACTCGTAGGCAACAGCCATGGAATAGGAAAGATACTGCTAAGTCTGGGAAGCAATCGCAGACCGAACCCCAGCATCAAGGCCGTTCTCAGAATAATGGCCAAGGTCCAAATAAACTGCAGAAGAAGGACCAGGGGCAGAATACACAGAGACCTGACTGGAAGAGGTACAAGCAGTACCCTAACCAGCAGCAGTATCCCAAACAGCAGCAGTATCCCAAACAGCAGCAGTATCCCAAACAGCAGCAGTATCCCAAACAGCAGCAGAACAAGGATAAGCCACTTAATCCTCAGTCAGGACAACCGGCTTTAGTGTTTTGGAGGCAGGAGGCAAACGCAGCCTTCATTCCCCGAAAAGCGCACGATGGTGCTGTCCCCACCAGCACAGGTCCTCCTTCACATTTCACTTGTCCCCCTCAGATGGTGAACCCTCCTCCACAGGTGGTCAGTGCTCTTGCTTCGCAGATGGTGAGTACGACCCCTCATTCACCTAGTCAAAGTACGACTCCTCATGCACCTACTCAAAGTACGACTCCTCATGCACCTAGACAAAGTACGACTCCTCGTGCACCTAGCTCAGGTACGACCCCTCAGGCATCTAGTCCTGTCACGTTCGCCGAGTTGTGTGCCATGTAGCCTTATCAATGGCTGGCCGCTTCCTCCACAGGCCCTCCCACAGGTAACACTGTCTTCCTTGTTCAGCCAGGGTTTGTGGGAGGTGTTTCTGTTAATGTCCTGAGAGACTAAAAACATGGTGGAAAGATAGAGGTTAAAACTGGAACATTATCATTAAAACGCAAGCTAAAATATGGTAAAGCTCTACAGCTTGTGGAGAAGGCCAGAACGCAACACAAAAGGGAAGTTGGCTCCCCCCATAGCACAAGCCTCTTCCCCAAGCACCGAGGAGAGAAGGTACGATCCGTTGTCGGCTCGGCACTTGGAAAGGTACCGCCGACGAAGGTACCCAAGACTGGGGCATTCGACAAGGAGATGCCGCAAAGTCAAAGGAACCAGACAGTCATCACAATAGGGAGGGGGCGCCCTCTCCATTAAAAAACCATGAGTCAGCCTAGTGTGGCCAATCCGGAGACGGGCCAAAGCTGTTTCCCACTGTTGGGACAGTCCCACATATCCCCCATCACCCAGGTTCCGACGAATGCTGCGGAGTTTGTATGCCCCTGCTGCATCCCACCTCCTCTGCCAGCAGGAACGGACAGCCTCCACAGTGGCTGCACATAAATCCTCGGATGGGACACGGCAACTTGGAGAGGAAGGACGAGAGGCAGCAGCTCTAGCCAGAGAGTTAGCACGCTCATTTCCCACGACCTCTACATGTGCAGGGACCCGACCCAACACAGTTGCACAGTTGTTGGAAGATACCAATTGCCATGTAGTATCATATGCCTTTTCTAGGTCAAAGGAAATGCACACCAGATGCTGCTGTCTAGCAAAAGCATCACATGCTGCAGCCTCAAGACGGACAAGTGCATCTGTTGTTGAGCAACATTTTCGAAAACCAGACTGACACTGAGAGAGACATTCATTCCTTCCTAGAAAATACATTATGTGCGTGTTGACCATTTTCTCAAATAATTTGCACAACCAGGATGTTAAGGCAATTGGCCGATACTCCAGAGGACTGTAACCTGTCTTCCCCGGTTTCTGGAATGGCAGGACAATAGCCTCACGCCAAGAGTTGAGAATAGAAGATTCCCTCCAGATTCTATTAAAAAGGCTGACGAGAAAAGACAGTACATCATCATCCAGGTGTCGAAGCATCGCATATGGAATATCATCCGGCCCTGGGGAGGTGTCATGACAGAGGGAAAGAGCAGACTGGAATTAGCAATATGGGAAAGGGAGGTTGTAGGTCTCCACATTTCCTGAACGGAAGTCTGGCACCCTTGCCTCCTCTATCTCCTGTTGTCAGGCAAAAATCGATGAGCTAGTATCTCTATGACTGACCGCTGCAAAGGCAGATGCAAAAATGTTAGACATCAGCACGGGGGACCTGCCTTGAGTGAATTATCCTGAGATCTTTCGTACCCTCTTCCACACCTGAGACATAAGCCATCCAAGAGTCCTGCCTAACTTATTTCAGTACCCGACAAGCCTTAGCTCACGCCCTTCTGAACTCGACAAGATAATGCTCTGTCCTGCATCTAAGATAATGGGAGAATGCTAACTTCTTATTACATATAGCAACACTGCAATCCTTATTCCACCATGGGACAGGTCGATAGCAATATGTGCCAGAGGTTTTAGGAACGGCATGCAGGGCAGCAAAATGCTGAACGGAGGTAAAGAACGAAACAGCCTCATCAATATGCAGAAAGTCTTCAACTGAGACATCAACAGAAATCAGAGAAGAGAAAAGGGACCAATCTGCCTTTTACAATCTCCACCTCGGTAAACAGGAACAGGGATTAGAGACTGCTGCAGTAAGGAGGGTGGGAAAATGATCACTTCCGTGGAGATCCTCCATAACCTCCCAGGTAAAGTCTAGGAGACAGTCAGGAGGGCAGACAGAGAAGTCAATTGCTGTAAATGAGCCGATCTGGGGGTGAAATTGAATAAATGCTCCAGTATTGAATAGGGCAAGATCCTCATCCTCTAATAATGACGCCAACAAACTCCCACGTTGGTTAACAAGACAGTCATCCCACAAAGGGTGGAGACCATTAAAGTCCCCTCAAAGAAGAAAGGGCGTAGGTAACTGACCAAGAAGGTTCTCAAGTTCTACCCTACCAACTGCTGTGTTGGGCGGTAAATAAATGGAACAAACTGTATACCAGCGGCGGGCATATAACCACACAGCAACACACTGGAGGTCAGACTGGAGGCTGACTGACTGATGAGGGATGTCAGCTCTCACCAAAATAGCACTACCTCCAACAGGACCCTGGGCTGGCGCTGAGTAATAAACATTGTACCCAGGTGGTGCATGAGGAGTGGTAAACTCTACAAGAGTTTCCTGGAGACACACGCACAATGAGGAATGAGTCAGGAGGGTCCGCAGCTCCTCCCAATTACACGCAGCCCTCGACACTTCCACTGTAGTATACTGGCTGAGAATG
This sequence comes from Birgus latro, assembly GCA_018397915.1. NCBI lineage: Eukaryota > Metazoa > Arthropoda > Malacostraca > Decapoda > Coenobitidae > Birgus > Birgus latro. The sequence continues at coordinate 12,018 of JAGKTI010020188.1, read as the reverse complement.
CCATAGTACCCACAGCGAAGGAAGAATCAGGTTAACGGGTGAGACAACCTTGCCCCTAACAAGCAACCAGATTTAGATTGCTGCTTAGAACTGCATTTAAAAAAGGACTGCCTGGCACCATTATGGTGTGCAGTGTGTTGCCCAGCTGAAGACAGCCTGGAGGAAGAATAAGAGGGCCGGGCAATGGCCGTCTTCTGTGGTGGAGCAAGAGATGGCTTGGCAGGGGGACCACAAGCTGCCCTAGACGGAACAGCGCAGGCAGTGCCATCACGAGAAGGAGCATGATCGGTAGCACATCTCACCATACTGGAGCCCTGAGAGGGGAAGTCCTCATGCAGCTGAGCAGGAACATCAACAACCCAGGTACCACCTCTGATGGTGGCTGGGTCATCAGTAAAATGTCATCCTCAGCCTGTACTCGCCCCGACCTCTGACCATCCCGAGTGGGAGGAGTAGTGGGCTCCACTACAGAGATCTCTGGTATCAGTGCTTCAATCTCTGAGCACTCTGAGGAGCCACGGCGACTCTTACCATGCATAGAAGGGACATCGGGAGTTTTAAATGTATCTAGGCAAGGCGTAGCATCAACATGGGTGTTTGCCACAGGAGGCACCGGTGGAACTGGGATGGAGGAGGCACTCCCAGATGCAAGAAGCATCACCCAAGAGGGTACACCTACAGGGACAGAAGGCACCTCCCTGGAGGAAGCACAGCCGCTATCAGGCTGCACTCCCTCAGTGGAACCCTCCGGCCGAGAAGGGGGGGAAGTAGAATCCCGGTTATTTGATGGGGCATTGTGTGATGGCAGGGGCACCTGCTGGGTAACTTTAGGGCGAGACAAGGCACTAGCAAACGTAACCCCAGGGCAAATGAATCTCTCCCTTACCCTGGCCTTTGCCCCAGAAAAGGAAATGTTCTCCTTCATTTTGACGGAAATAATCTCGTACTCAGATTTGTATACCTCACAATCTCTTGAGGCGGCCGCATGTGCTCCTTCACAGTTCGAACATTTAGAGGGTTGAGAGCATTGTGCCATACCATGGGACAAACTACCACAATTTCCATACACCTCAGGAAGGCCAGACGCTTCCCGCCGGCAAGAACGGCGAACATGTCCAAACCTCTATCAATAATAGCACCTTCTAGGTCGGGGAATATAGGGTTTCACCTTAAGTTTCCACCACACAGCAGTGACAACCTCTGGCAAAGTAAGGCAATCAAACGTCAAGATAAGAGTGGGCATGGATGTTAAAACCCCATCTACTTTCTTCATAATTCTTTGTACCGCTACAACTTCCTGAGGAGCAAGCCCCTCCAGGAGGGAAAAATCAGAATAAGAGACCAAGTCACGAGAATATACAACCCCACGGCACTAATTTAGGACCAAGTGACGAGAGGCTGATACTGGATAACCGGCAACCATAGTAAGTGACTGGATGCATGAACTCTCCCCTTCATTCCTGGCCTCTAGCAATAGTGAACCATCATCCTGCCAGGAGACCTTGGGGGTAAGTCCAAATGCTGTAACTAGACCACCGTGAATCTGAAAACAGTTCATGTTGCAGAAGGAAGCACCATCAGCTGTTCTGAGTAGCCTTCTATAATTCTGTATGAGTGTTTCACAAAGACACCAGGTAACAGCTCGATGGAAGGGACATCTGGATACGTAGTTTTGGCAGATGACCAGCAGGGTACAGAATCGTTGGCCAGAGAGTGACCAGGTGATACCGACTCGTGCAGCTGGTCACCGACCACACGAGTGGTTGAAGAAATGTTTAATGTATCCATATGTATATTAGTGAGAGAAGAAATGGCACCAGGAGCCAAGGGAAACCGCCTACCAGGGAGTGAGGGGACCGAGTGCGGTCTGATGGGAACGAACACCCCGTGATGCAAAAATTTGCTTCCACCAGTGCAAAGACCCCTCCCCCCAACACCCCCAGCCCAGACACCCAACCAACCAACTCAGGACAGCGCCAAGGTGACCCCTCTGGAGGGGAGTACGGATGACCCGTACTGGTAACCTACGTTTCAGGCAGCACTTAGTCAGACCCCTCAGCCACAACCCTACCAGCATGGAAGACCCTGCCAGATGTCATTACATCCGCGGGCAGGCTTGTGGGATCACAGGGGCACACAAGCCCCCCCACCACGACAAGCTGGCTGCCCACGGTGGGAAGAGTAGCAGAGGTACGAGTGATTTGTGTAGGCTTATTATTTACATATGTCGGATATTATATGTGATAATTTGCTCTTATGGGAGAGAAGATTGTCATTTACGTCTCCTAAGACAAATATAGTTTGTTGAGAATTAAAGCAGATCTTAGCACCTCGTTAATATAATCAAAGGAATCCTAAGGAGCCTTCGGGTGTCAGTAAATATATCCTACAATGATTGAAGGTAATTTTCTACACTGTACAGAGACTCAGATATCTTCCACTCCTGTTTGTTTAGAAATTTTGAGATCTATTAGTTTGGAGGTTAAGTGTTGCTTAATGCTGATACAGACACCCGCGCCACGTCCATCATCACTACAATAAATTTTGTAGTTAGGTAAATGTACGTACACATCTGAAGTGTGAGAAGGCAACCAAGTTTCACTAACACAAAGTATATCGATATCTCTTCCTTCGATCATGTGCTTTATTTCATTAAGGTTAGACTAAAGAGACTGAGCATTTATGTGTTCTATAACAAGATTATCCTTTTTTAAGTGAGATATGGTACTATCAGCTATGCCTTCTTTGCTGTACTCCTACACACTATAGAATTAACATAGTCTGCCATTGTGACCATATCTATGGCAGTTAGAACACTGTACACTATGATCAAAGTGGCAGTTTGGTTGATGATGATTAAGGTCACCACAGTTATAGCAGCCTTTTTGTATGAGGCGGTGGAGGCGTGCATTGTAGCGGGGTGTTAGTGGCGGGAGTGGCGTGATAGCGGGATGACATGCAGTGAGACCCAGCATTATTTCCCCGAGCCGTGTTGGGTGGTGGGGTGTCGGGGTAACTTTAATCCGTTCCCATGTGCATTCGGTGGTAATTCTGTCCACTGTGTTGGCACCTGCTACGACCTGCAGTTTCCCACCCATCTCTGTCCAAGCGGTTAGTTTGGGATGGGCGGGCGAGGGAGTGGGCGCCAGGGTAGGTGGACGAGGTATGGCTTTGGTGGGATTCTCGCTGTTGGCGCGGCAGGATGCGTCCATGTTGGCCTTCCTTGTCACTGTTCCTTTAACTTTGTCCCAGTTGACCCAGTCTTTGAAGCAAGGGTACTGGTTGGAGAGGACACCAAGTAGCCTAATTGCCCCCTTCCTGTTTCTTAGAGAACCTCGGTGTTCCCCATGTGCTTCATAGAATGATTCGTCACTTTCCTCAGTTCCTAGTTTGATGGCTGCATCTGGTTTTACAGTGCGAAGTCCGTTATTATTCGTCCATTTATTCACTTGTTCATTAAGTTCATTGATCTTAGCAAGTAGGGCTTGGGACGAGCTGGCACATACATATCACCATATTTTCATTTTTTGTTTTTCAGTTCAGTGATGAGAGATCTAAGGTTGTCAGTGATGGAAATGGGGCTTTCGTTGTCCATGACGTCATACAGTTCACAGTAGCTGACACAATTTGCTGGACTCCATGACAGCTTTACTTGAACCCAGCATTTAAGCAGGTCGATGTCTGCACCGCTGAGAGTTCTTACATTGCACTTGGTGCCTAGGTCTGAGGCCCGTATATTTACTAGACTGATACAACCAAGCAGAAGAGTTTTACCGTCGTTGTTGTCCGGCCTTGGTGTGCTGTTCTGGGTTCGTGTTGTTGACTCCTCCAAGGCGATAATTCGCTGCCCCAAGACGCGGCATCTTTCACAGGGCTGATTTAGCTGACCTGCTGCATCAGATGAAGTCTTGCTATTAATCCTTCGGACCTTATCATAAATCATTTTGATTCGCCTGTCCAAGTCTCCCACCTGTGCGATGGTGGTGGTGGCGGTGGTGGTGGTGTGGGTGGAGGAGGGGGTCGGCATGGTGATGAGGTGGTAGTGGCAGGTGTACAGGTGTGTCCTTCCATCGTTGCCAAACGTGCAGACACGTGTAATGTAATTCTTCATTATTTTAGTCTTGTGATTTCACGAGTCTTTGCTTCATTTTCATTTAGATAATATCACTTAAGATTTGTTCGTTGGAGTTTGTTGTGTGGGAAGCACTAGTTTGAGGGAAGGTAGGTGGCAGGTTTGTGCCGGTGAGGATGCTGCAGTTCGGAGAGTTTTGAAGAGAGAGAGAGAGAGAGAGAGAGAGAGAGAGAGAGAGAGAGAGAGAGAGAGAGAGAGAGAGAGAGAGAGTACAGGTTGATAATAAATGCCAGTAATATTTTTGCACCTTGCACTGTAGTATTCCATGTTTTTATACATTTTCGTCGTGATGTTGTGTATTCTTTTCACCGACTCAGTATTTATTTATTTATTTATTTTTCTTTTCAGTTGAACGATGACGCTTGAGGCTAATATAATACCAAATGAGTTCCTACATATTTTGTGATATTTATTCACGTTGCTAAAAGAAAATACCATAGATACCGTAATTTAAGTCTTATATTAAGGGTCCCTAAGGGGAGGTGGGGCACTGTGAGGGGAGAGTCTGTCTTCTCTGTACTGATTTCTCGGGAGCAAGTTCACAGCCTCCTGCCTGGTACTTCCCTTCTCCTAGCCCCATTATGAGCTAGTGCATCGAATTCTAATCCCCCCAAATGTATTTTTATTGTATTGTGCCTATGTTAATGTCCTGAAAGTAATACCTGCCCGGGAAACTGTGAGGTATGAGAAGAGTACGGAACATCTGTGTGATCTGTGTGTGCGCAGAGGCAGAAACAGCTGTTGTCTGCAGTTGGACGCCCTGGGGTAAGGCCAGCCAGTCTCGTACGCCTCCGTGATACTAAAAACTGTTTTGTGATTTTGAAATAAGGTGATGAATTCTTATCCTGTGCAGTATCACCCTAACAACTAATCATTAGGGCGATCAAAGGGCAGCTGCATTATCTAATTCCCTGAAATACTCCTATGAAAAATTGTATTTTTTCACATAAAGGTATAATACTTTTATCTTATTACTTTGCTTGAAACTTCCTGAAAGATCCAACACTTTTAGGGGTGCAAATCTTGGTGCAAGTCTTGGAGTAAGTCATGATGCAAGTCTAGGAGTGAATCTTGGCGCAAGTCTGAATATAAGTCTTTTAGTGGACTTCAACCACGTTCTGGCAGAGTATACTTCTGGCTCTGGGTCCAGCATGGCCACTGTCTGGTTTTTAAGCAGTTGTCAAGTCTTGCCCAGACGTGGAACAAGTCCAATCTGCCTGTTGTCATCCAGCTTGTATGGAGAAGCAGTACATAAAGAAAGGCCCAACATCTACAGTAAGGTGTTTCATCGACCTCCTGCGTGACCCTAATTTCCTTCCCATACAATAGAAAATTCTCAGAAGCCAAGAATTTGGTTGTTTCATAAATTTAAGGGTCAACGCTACCATGTATATCTTGTACTCTTCATCAAGTGGTTGTGGACACCCATTTATATCAGCATTCTGTTTTAAAATCTATTACTAACAACAGTTCCTCAGATATTTCATATATTGATAAACTCTTAAATGTTCTGGTCACTTATTATTTGTAAGTTGTTGTTCTTCCATCAGTACATAATGGTGGTAGCTTAACGGGATGATTTAAGCCTAGTTTCGTACATATTTTGTGCCTTTTTCCTCTGTTTCAAGGCTTAAAGATTCGCGCCAAACCCATGTGTTAACCAAACACTATGGTACATACCTGCTGAAGTGCCAGATACCCTATACACTTTTATTTTTCATATGCTTCATCTGTGCCGTTATCGTCAAATGACAAAATGGAGATGATGACAGTCAGTTTAGGGAAGCCGGAGATAAGCATCGGGACATCAACGCTGATGCAGAGCGTGCTTTCATGACAGATGTGATGAAGATTTTAAATCAGCAACAAACCTTACTTGAAACACTGAAGGATGAAATGTTAGAATAAAAAGCCGCATCACAGAACCACACACCTTTAGCCCTTGATCCTAACCAAACTAATCCTAATCCATTCCTTTCATCAGTTACATGAACTCGCCTTGCCCCACAACAGTCTCTGCACCTAGGTACTTTCTTGCCCAAACAATCTGCTATTAGAAAGAGTGACATTCCAATGGTAAATTACTGATTTAGATGGGATCGAAGCCAAAAGTATCCTGACAGAACTATATGGACTAGCTGAATCATGTGTGACATCTGATGAGGAAAGGTTGCAAGTTGCTCAGTCTCGAGTTGACAAGCCTTAACATGCCATGATTTATAGTCTTGTTAAGCAGGGAACAATCTCTACATGGAGTGATTTCAAGGCAGTACTGAGTGCTAGGTTTTGTGGTACTCCTAATATTACAGAAGCTTGGCAGATTATTGTGGAAATCACCTATGGTACAGAGGAAAGTCCCAGAACCTTTATGAACAGATTAAATTGTAAAGTGGCAGCTCTAGGGACCAAACTGACAAACAGGAAATTATTCCAGGGACTTCCAGAAGTTGCCCAGTGTAAGTTTGGTGATTTCTTTGACACTGTCTCCCTTACTGAGTTTCTTAAACGGGTTGAGGATGAGAGGAGACTTGTGCTAATACCTAACGGAGACAGACAGGTGAGTGGGAGGGAGATATGGCTCCGGTGACCCCATCGAAGCCACCTGAGACAAAGCCTCCAAGTACAGATAGGTTTGATAAACTCGAAGGAGTCCTTAACAACCTGACTCAACAGATGAAAACCCTTAAACTTCCTCCTAAGAAAAATTACTGTGGGTACTGTATAAAAAACTGATCATATGCCAGCAACTTGCCCCTTATAGCAGTCAGTCCTCAAGCTGGGATTGCTGTATTCCTAGTTTACAGATCACTTGCCTGTTTTGTTTAAGAGTGGGTTGTAGGGGAGGAAATGCTGATTGCCCGGGACGACAGTCCAGGCAGTCGAACTGACTAGGGAAAACTAGGACAATTCGATGTCCCTCCATTTCACTCATTGTGAACCAAAGATCGACTTCCGCATTGGTAGATAAGGGGAGTGAAGTAACCCTTGCTTCAAAGAAATTTGTAAGTCATCTTGGATTAGAAATGTCCCAGAATAAGAACCTTCTTCCAGTGACAAGGATATCAAAAACACCACTTCCTGTACTAGGGTCTGTGTACCTGGACATTCTAATTGGTAGCATAAAGACTGTTCGACACTTAACTTTGGTAGTCCGTGAGCACTTTCTTGAGACTGCTCTCTTATTAGAAGTAGATGTGTTGGGCAAAGCTCCTGTAGAATGGGATCATCAGCAGCAAACTTTTAAGTGGGATGAATTCGTTTACCCGGTTAGGCACCTTTACCATTCATTCTACAAGCGAAGTGCACATAGGGTGAGCCTGACCTGCTCTGTTAAGCAGTCTTTTGAGTATCTCCGCCTATGGGAAGAGCTTTTCGTTAGACGTTTGCAAGCATGTGTGTTACCTGTCCCTGTCAGTGAAGAATCCAACACAGTTTTGGAAATCTCTTCTCAAACATCTTTGAGTTTAGCAGATTCACTGATGTGTACTACAGTCTCCACTGAGGGGGAAGATCATTTGCCTTTTATCAATCAGAGCCAGCCAGACATTGTACTTAAACTCGGGACCATTGTAGCAACTTATAGGATCCTTGGTGAGAATGATATTGAAAAACTTGGGCAGTCTTTCTGGACGCTAAAGTTTCAAATGATTTGATCCCTCATACTGATACTGTTGCTACTAAGGCCAGCAGAAAGGAGAAATTTGAGGAGTTGCTTAAAACAAAGAAGTGGGACCATCTGACATCAGAACAGTAATTGCAACTTAAAACACTGTTAAAACAACGCCATGAATTGTTTATAGCTGACAAGTCGGAATTAGGAAAAATCAAGGGACCTCCAGCGAAGGTAGCAGTTAGGCGTGATTCCCAGGTAAGAGCCCCAGTGTATCGCTACCCACAGAAGCTAAGGAAGCTATCAGCAATGTGCTTGATGAGATGGTAAATAGAGACATAACAGAGCCATCCACGGCAGCTTGGTTATGCCCAATTGTACTAGTCAGAAAACCGGATGTATGAAAGAGGATGTCCTTGGATTACAGACAAGTGAACACAAAATTGGAGGTGGAGCTGCACCCACTTCCCAGACTGGAAGAGATGATAGAAAGTGCAGCTGACCAGAAATATTATGCATCATTAGACCTTAAGGACGCCTATTACCAGGCTGTCTTAGATGACGCAAGTAGAGACTTAACCACTTTTGCAGATGGCATTACAGATTCAAACGCTTACCTTGTCGGCTGAGTTGCAGTCCTACTATATTTTCTAGAGTAATGAGGAAGTTGCTAACCCCATTGTTGAGGGAAGGTTGTGTGAAGAATTATCTAGACAATGTCATATTGTGGGCCCCTTCTTTTAAAGAAGCTCTTTCACCATTTACACCAAGCAGGAGTGAAACTCAGTGTAACAAAGTGCCATCTTGGTCGAAGACGTGTAAAGTTTCTGGGCCACATACTGTCTGAGGAAGGGCGCATCCCCGATCCAGAAAATGCTGAGGCATTTTATCAAATGAAATTCACCAGGAATATGAGATGGAGAGGATATAACAGCACGCTTACGTTTGTTAGCTCGGGGAGAAGAAGGTGAGAGAGGAGAAGAACGGGAGTGTATGGTATGGGAAGGAAGCAGGTAGACGGTGCAGAACTAACAAGAGAGGGAAAGGAAGGAGAGGAATCACGACGAGTGGCAAGATTAGCAAAATAATTTGAGAGAGGTACAGAAATAGAGACACTGGATAAGTTTGAAACCTATGATATAGGAGTGGGTCGGGCCACACGTGCAAATGAGATGCCAGGGGAGCGCCCCAAGCAACGTGCTCGTCGACGGGCTTCCCGGAGATAAAGCCTTGTTTTCCACCGAATATGGGATGCTTCGGCTTCAAAAATTTAAGAAGGGCATTTTCTTGAGGAGGCTGTATTATACCCCCACAGTTTGGGCAGGACTGGAAGCTCGATACAAAAGTGGACACTGGGTGTCCAGCTTGCGAGCAGTTGGGGCAAACAGCCTGTGACCAGCAGTACTTTGCTGGATAGCCAAAACGCCAGTAGGAATGCACTGACGAGGGAGATGAATGTATTCATTAACAGGAAGGACTGTGCCTCCAATAACAACGGAGAAACGACAATATCGTAATTGAAACACTATTTTGGTGATGTTGGCTGGTTGTTGGCAGCGTCCTCGGAGAGGGATGGTATAGCACTGGACTGAAAGGATCTGGTGATTTTGATCAGAGAGAATGATTTTGATGTCCTCTGCACAGTCACTGAAGTTTCTGCTTCCAAAAGACATGAAAGATGGAAGTCAGACAGTGCCTGTTGCTAAATTCAATTGCACGACTGGAGAGACAGAGATTGGATTGCCTATTTGGCCAACTAATGATCTGGCTTTACCTGCCTGAGCTGCATTTTGTACTTTGAGAAGACGAGAGCCATTGAGTCATACAGAAATTGTAATATCAGAGCCTACCTGTCGTAACGGGGAAAGATGAAGCAAGAGGTTATCTGTTCCGGAAGTGATATTAAAATAGGGAGACCAGGTCTGTTGTCCAAAAAGAGCGGTGATCAAGACAGGGTTAGTGAGTCGGGAAGCAATACAGAGGGGGGGGAACGGGGGGGGGGGGGGGAGGGGCAGGAGGGGCACCAGCTCCCCCAATTTT
>JAGKTI010020186.1:0-16506 GCA_018397915.1 Birgus latro | reverse complement strand
GCCTAACAATCTCCACCTGCTCTCCCCGACACGCCGCACACGTGAAATCAGCATCATCTCGCAGTCTACCTCTAATACCACTACATCTCTTGTGCACCCATTTATCACAAACACTACACAAGATGGAATTACTTCCCACACCCTTGTGGCAAACTGCACATGGCCACTCTCCCTCTCCTCTGATTGTACTGCCACCAACCCTAGAATTCATCACTTTTGTTTTATCTGCATTTACCCTTCAGCCCTTGTACCCCATACTATCTCTCCACTTCTTAAATCTTTCCTCTGCCTCCTTTTCATTCTTTGCAATCAACACCAAATCTGTGCTTTTAGATACTGTACTGTATTTATTTTGTTCTTAATTTCTTTTCTACTTTTTGCTATACTTCTTGATATTTTTGTTCTGACATTTTTTTTTTTCATTCCTCATAATATTTCTTGGTGGTAGGTGGTGGTGACCATCACCCACTCACGATGTAGTGCTGCCTACTACTTCTTTCACCTTTATCATTCTTTTTCTGTCTGTCCTCCTCTCTTTCTATTGCTCCCACCTTCCCTGTCCATTCATCCATCCATCATCCAATCCTATTTTGCCCCCATGAGGAGCATAGGAGCCTGGAGCTAGGCAAGTTGGTCCTGACATTTAAGATGAGAGTGACCAACCTCACTCATCCCTGAGTGGCATTACATGAGCAGTAAACCCCAACCACCCCTTGGATATAAACCTACACAGGCTCAGTCCGATTGAAGCACCTTAATTACCCTCTTAATCACCAGGTGGCATGTTTCCTGTCTCTTTTTATTATTCTTTCCTTTTCAGGTGGCTTTACATTGAGTTACAACCCTAATGGTTTCCTGTAAGCTGGGTGATGGAGGGTTGATGCCTCTCCCCTTAAAATGACAAAGACAAACTGCCATCCCTTGCAAGATCATTGCATCTGGGTATAGATTGTTTTGTTTCATTTATAAAGGCTTCAATATGCCTGCATGCTTTGTCCTTGTATAACCAACCTGTATGTGTTCCCTCTGTGTTAAACTGCCATCCCTTGCAAGATCATTGCATCTGGCTATAGATTGTTTTGTTTCATTTATAAAGGCTCCAACATGCCTGCATGCATCGGCCTTTGCCGTTTGATGGCAGCTGTCCATGCTGCTCAACAGGGTTGACAAAAATCATTTTTTTTTAAATTTAATGTTATTGTTTTTTATTTCAGCAATTCTACTCCTATGTATATCATTTTGACATGCATTTACTCATAGATATATAAGGAAGGATTTAGCAAGCTTTTATTAATTACCATATATAAAAAAATGAAAATCCTGTAGCTGATTTAAAAAGCCAGCTTTATGAGCCAGGTACACTTGTCTCACAGGTGTTCTAATCACTAAGTTAAAGTGCAGTAAAACATGGAACACCTCTTTGTCTTTTTCAGTGGAAAGTTTAAACATTTTAGTTGTATGAGAGAGGGCAAGCTGCCCTGGCTACTTCCTGTATATTCTCAGTGAGTGTTCTCAGTAGCTATGCTTTACATGTCTTTTTCAATGGAAAGTTTAAACATTTTAGTTGTATGAGAGAGAGCAAGCTGCCCTGGCTACTTCCTGTATATTCTCAGTGAGTGTTCTCAGTAGCTATGCTTTAAATTTAATCTATTAACCCTTTGAGATTCTGATGACGCTTTTGATAGTCATTTCAAATCCAACCTCAGAGATTCCGATGATGCTTTTAATCATAATTTTCAAAAACTTTTGTAAAATATTCATCATAAATTGCGTTTATACATCGTAACAAAGAGACTAGAGCGTGACATCATGGAATGGTTGCTCTGTGTGTGGCAGGTACTGCACAGCTGGTCTGATTCATGGCTTTGTTTCTTTATCACTTTATTCTTGGTGGATATTTTTCTCCAGCAAGGTATAAAATTTTTGGTTTTTGCCTAACTTCAAATCATCACTTTGACTTTTTATTTTGTTTTTGTTTTTGGAACATACTATGATAAAATACAACTATTTACCTTCAAAATAACACCACAACCAGCATCCTATCATAAAAAGTGTATTTGCACTGACTGATCAAAGAAAAAGATTGTGAAGCGAATATGCAGCTGAGACTAAAAGAAAACTATGCATCACTGTCCTTCCGCTTTACTTTGAAAAAAAAAAAAGCAAAAATTCCCATAATATATATATCATTGTTAAGGTAGTTTATTGTCGTTTAAATCAGATTTACATATCCTTATTTTTTTTTTTTTGCCGAATATTTTTCTACGGCAAGGTGTAAAATTTTTGTTTTTCGCCCAACTTCAACTCGTCATTTTGACTTTCTAATTTCTTTTTCTCCTTTTCTTAACATGCTGCGATAAAGTATAACTATGATTCTAACATGAAAAGTGTATATACACAGAGGGATCAAAGAAGAATATCGCACCGTGAAGATGTGGGTCAGCTTGAGAGTGACTGACTCTAGCACAGATGTAATGTGCGTGGCCCAGAAACCTCATAGGGTTAATTAAATGTTTTGCATTCCATGATAATTTATACTGGTATTTTTTCTGTTGACAAGGCTAGAAAAGAATTCTTAAAAAAGAAAAATAGCAATACTTTACTGAAAAGATTAATAAACGTGTCCATTTACGTACTCTGATGTATCATAAATGTTTTTGGTTAGAACATTTCATTAATATTTTCAATTCACCTTACAGTAAATCCTGGTATTAGGAATACAACTGTACACAAAAACCACAAGTAATTGATATAAAAAACAAAAAATATATACAAGCCAAGAAGAATTAAGCAGTTTGTTAAAAAAAATTTTTTTGCTTGGTTTAAACCATTGGTTTAAAGTGGCCAACCATACTGCTTGACCTCTGGCAGCCTTCCTGTTCAGTCCCTTATCCCTAAGGTCACAGTTTATAACATCCCAGGTGTTTTTGGGTCTGCTTCTCACAACCCTGCCTGCAGTGTTAACAGTTCTCATTTTCTGCATCCCATCCTCTCCACATGCCCAACCCATTCTAATCTAACTCTCCTCATCACAATGCCATTACACTCCAGTCTCATCCTTCCTCTTAACTCGTCCACCATCAACGTAGCCCCCCCAGGCCTCACATCCAAGGACACATTGTACATCCAGTGAATCATTGTCATTTCATTTCTATATGTCTGAGCTTGCAAATATCCTCTTCCTTTACTGCCCAGGTCTCACTACCATACAGCATTACACTCCTAACAGATGCCACACACACAGATCCCTTAGCACGGAGGGAGAGCCCTCTCAATGTCAGGAGAGGCAGCAACTCCCTGATCATCTTCCAACCACTCCTCCCTGTAGCTACAGAGCTAGCTCCAGCCCCGCATCCAGCACGTAACATGTCTCCCAAATAACAAAACTTTTCCTAACACTTGAGAGACACCAGCAGTCCTTTCACACCTGACAGTCTGCACCTGCTCTCCCTGAGACACCACACACACAAAATCATTATTATCTCGCAGCCTGCCTCTGATACCACTACAACTCTTATGTACCCACTAATCACAAATACTGCACAAGATGGAATTACTTCCCACACCATTGTATCAAACCACACATGGCCATTCTCCCTCTTCTTTGACAGTACCTCCACCTGCCCTAGATACCATCACTTTTTAAAAATTTGCATTTACTCTTAAGCCCTTGTGCCCCGTACCATCTCTCCACGTCCTAAATCACCTCCGCCTCCCTTTCATTCTCTGCAATCAACACCAAATCATCAGCATACAACGTCTCCTACGGGAGTCCAGTCTGAAGTCACGTGAGANTGACCCTAACCAGCCACTCCTCAACCCCAAGCTTTCTCATTGCCCATACTCATCACCTCTCTAGGGACTCTGTCAAAGGCCTTCTCAGAATCAACAAAAACAAAGTACAGTTCCCTTTTCTTTCCTATATATTTTTCCTGAAGCTGTCAAACAATGGATATGGCATCAGTGGCCCATTTGTCTGGCATAAAGCCAAACTGCATCTCATCAGTATTCACTCCTTCTCTAATCATATCTTCTAGATCTCTCTCCATTAGCTTGATTATCTGGTACAAAAGCTTTATGCCTCTATAATTTCCTCTCTCCAGGGCATCACCCTTCCCTTTGTATACATTTACAATTACACTCTTCAGCCATCCATCTTGGACAACACTTTCTATTGATTCTGCCAGGCTCCTTAATCCCATAAGGGGTGACCAGAAACAAATTGACTCCATGTTCCCCTGTCCCTCACCATTTCACTGCCCTCACCCCAGCTCACACCCCTCTCTCTCATACACCTAACCACTCCATCCCTCCATCTCATCGTTGGCCTCCCCCTCCATCCCTCCATCTCATCGTTGGCCTCCCCCTCCATTTCCCCCTCTCCACCCCACTGACATTCACTCTTCGTCAGTCTCTCCCTTTCCATCCTCTCCACGTGGCCAAACCACCTCAGTGTATTTCTCCTAATGCCTTCTGTCACATCCACATCACAACACTCCTTCACTTCCTCATTTGTCAGTTTGTGCCCATGTAACTCCACATGCTTCCCTCAAGTAACTTATTTCCATTGCTGTCACTCTTGACTTGTGTTCTTCCAATAAGGTCCAAGCTTTACTTACATACATTAGAGTTAGTATCACAATACAGTAAAACCTCGATATAACGGACTTCAATTGACCGGAATTCGCTTTTATCGGGCTCGAGGAGTCACCGGACTAAACTCCTATATATCGGAAAAAGTCCAATAAAGCCAGAAGCAGTCTGGACTGCCTGACCACTTCAGCTATGTTCACCACAATAAGACAAGTAAAAGACATGTTTTTCAGTGCACAGTAAAGTATTATTATACCATTTGATTAATGTAGTGAAGGTATAACACAGTACAATACTGCAATGGTGGTGAAAACCACTGATGCAATCCGGACTAATGTCTGATATATCGGAAAAAATCCGGATTAGCAGGGGTAAGTCCGGATGTTGCTTTTATCGGAATTTCGCATTTTTCGGAATGGCTTGGGCCCCAATTAGTCCGTCATAGTGAGGTCTTACTGTACTGTCATTCAGCGACGTTTTTACTTCCATGCTCCTTTCCCTGCTTCTTATCACTGCTTTCAAAGAGCCAGCAACCTTTTTTCCTTGTTGTACCATTTTAAGCACTTCACCCTCCAAACTTTCATCCTTGCTCATCACACTACCGAAGTACCTATTGTATATGCACTCACATTTTCCATTTCCTCATTATCCAACCTCACTGTACATTCAGTGACTTCATTTTTCTTGATGACCATCACTTTACTCTTCCCTACATTCACCTTTAGATTCTGTTTCTTACACACTCTCCCAAACTCATTCACCAACCCTTGCAGCTCTCCATCTTCACTTAACATCACAATATCATCTGCAAACAACAGTAAAGGGAGTTTCCACACACTGCCCTCTCTCATTAGGGTTGCTTCAGCATCCACTGCCCTACCTTGTGCCTCTTTTATAACCCTATCCATATACAGATTGAACAACCATGTAGACATGAGACATCCCTGTTTCAATCCAACCTTCAAATAGAAAAATTCACTCAGTTCACTACCCACACGCACTGCACCCTTAGCACCCTCGTACATACTCTTCATCGCATTCAGCAACTTCCCATCTGCTCCATATATTCTTAATACTTTCCACAATCCTTGTCTATGTCCAACCTGTCATATGCTTTCTCCAAATCCATGAAGGCAGCATACAACTTCTTTCCCTTCTCTAGAAACTTTTCCACTAAAGATGTAAGAATAAATATCTGATCTATGCAACCTCTTCCCTTCCTAAAACCTCCCTGTTCTTCTCCAACTAATTCCTGTTATCTCCTCTTCTCCAACAAATTCCCGTTATTTCCTCTTCTCCAACAAATTCCTCAGCTATAACGTATTGTATTGTTTATAAAGACTTCTGCATGCTTGCATGCATCAACTGATTACCAAATGGTGGCTGTCCACACTACTCGAGCCTCGATCTCTGACAGCCTCCCTATTCAGTCCCTCTTCCCTGAGGTCACACTCTATGACCCCTCCCAGGTCTTTTGTGATCTGCCTCTCGCAACCCTACCCCCGATGTCCACACTTTCCACTTTCTGCTTCCAACCATCATCTTCCATCCTCTCCACATGCTCAAACCATCTCAATCTACCCTTCCTCATCACAACACCAATGCATTCCAGCCCCATCCTTTCTCTCAGCTCTACCCTTAGTGTTCACACGTCTCACCCTCCACACACAGCTGTCATCCTCCATCCTCTCTACATGCCTAAACATCTAAATTGCTGTCATCCTCCATCTTCTCCACATACCCAAAACATCTCAGTCTACCTCTCCTCATCACAGCACAAATACACTCGTCCCATCCTTCCTCTCAACTCCTCCATTATAAACCTAGTCTCTCCAGGCCTTACAGTCAAGGATGTACTGCGCATCCACATAACAATTGTCATTTCTATATGTTTGAGCCTACACTTACCCTCTTCCCTTACTGCCCAGGTCTCACTATCATATAGCATTATACTCCTAATATATGCTGCATACAAAGATCCCTTACCACAGTGGGAGAGCCCTCCCAGTGTTAGAAGAGGCAACATCTCCCTGAACTTCTCTCATTATTCACTCTATGCTCTGAATGGGATAATAAAAGATTTGGTAATGGATGGGTGGATGAAATATCACCAAAAAGTTTGTCAGCCCCAATGGAAAAAGCCAGACAAAAGACTCCAACAGAGGATGCAACCCAGCAAAAATAGGAAAATTTACATTAAAAAATTATGAGAAAATGAAAGAACCTCAAAATTTTATAAAACAGAAAACTGGCCGTTAACCCTGGCACAGTGCTTAAGCGACACACCTTGATGGGTTTTATTTCAGATACTGATAATATCTGGAATGAAAGTTTGAGATGTGAACTGTAGTGAAATGAACAAAGCAAAATGTGCACATGTTCAAAGCAGTTGTCTTTAGAAAAATGCTGTGGCTGGAACAGGTCAGGATGAAGCTGATATAAAGAATGAATCAAAATATAGATACTGTTGTGGTGTGGATGTGGATGTGATACAAGGCATTAGGAGAAATACACTGAGCTGGGTTGGCCATGTGGAAAGGCTACAGTATATATACGCTGTGTACGGTACAGATTTTTTTCCCCCCCCACCTGAACTTACACCGTTTGTCTCACTCTCAAACAAGGCCTTCTTAGTCTTGCAGACATAGTTACTGAAATACGAGTTGGGTATGGGGTAGTACCAAGGGGAGACTGTATAAAGGCTCGAGAAGAGAATAAGCAATCAGGACATGACAGACATACATCCCCAACCACCATGCACCCCTCTTACCCTTAATGGAATCAACTAGAGGTATGTCACCCTGCCGCATTACCCTCCACCTGGATCAGCGCCCAACGGAATCGGGGCAGGACCTGTGTGCTGGCAGACTCCCCAAGTAGGACCACGACGATGCATGCTCACCATGCTCATCGGGGAAAGGACGCCCACCATGTTCCCTTCTCCTACAGCCCCCAGTAAGGCTGCAACGACGCACACCGTGCTCATCGGGGAAAGGTCGCCCACCGTGCTCCCTTCACCTACTGCCTTCTGTAGGACCGTGACGATGCCCACTGTGCTCATGGGGGAAAGGATCCCCACTGTGCCCCTTTCACCTATAGCCACCAGCAGGACCGTGACAATGCCCACCGAGCTCATTTGCGAGAGAATGCCCACCGTTCTACCCTCATCTGCAGCCCCCGCCCTGAGCAGGACCGCGGCAAAGCCCACCGTGCTTGCTGGGGAGGAGAGGACGCCCACTGTGCTTGCCGGGGAGGAGAGGACGCCCACCGTGCTTGCCGGGGAGGAGAGGACGCCCACCGTGCTTTTCTTGCCTGTAGTCCCAGTGCTTAGCAGAACCGTGGCTTTTTCCACCTTGCCAATTGGGGATGCGCCATCCACCGTATGGACCTCGCCTTCGAGGCACTAGGACAGCCTGGGAAGCTTCGAGGAAAGGACGTGCCCTTCGAGAACACCACCCTACAGGCAAAACCGCAGCAGTGCCCGCTGAGGAGGCCCTGCCCACTGTTTGGGCCTCATCTGCTAAACCTTCGGCACCTAGGCAGTGGCTTAATCGGTAGAGAGATGCCTGAAGTCCCAACAGACCCAGGTTCAAATCCCCGCTGGGGCAGGGAACAGTTTAAGGATTTGAATTTCATTAAATCAAGCTTTAATAATCTACCACAAGACCCACCGACATGTTGTAAAAATACCCCCGCTAATACCAATACACCAGTCCTGTATGAGACAGCCCTAGCATGTATTCAATATGGATGGTGGGTGTTAGCACCAAAGTGGTGACATGTAGAGGTATATGGTATGTAAGAGGACCGCTGGGCCTAGATAGCAGGCTGTGAAGCCTATGCCCAGAGTCGGACATATAAAAAAAAAAAAAAACTAGAGGGTCACAACCCTTGCTCGCCTCACTCCTCCAGAGGACGAGCAGGTCATGCCCCATGCTCGCCTCACTCCTCCAGAGGACGAGCAGGTCATGCCCCATGCTCGCCTCACTCCTCCAGAGGACGAGCAGGTCATGCCCCTTGCTCATCTCACTCCTCCAGAGGCCGAGCAGGACGTCACTCTCGTACTCCCCACACCACATGGGGCAGAGCAGGCTCTCCAGCAGAGTCACTGCTGGAATAGGTCTGGAGTGGCCCTATAGTGAATAGTGGGGTACACTCATTACAACCAGCACCCCTAAGTCACCAGTCACTGTTGGACTCCCGAAGGAGGTGAGCCTGCAGGAATCCTCTAATGGGCTCCATGGAAAGGAGAGACCGCAGGCAGCCCCTGTCGGACTCTCGACGAAGGCGAGACTGCAGACACCAGACGAAGAGGGATGCCCCCAGAACTCCCAGCCAAGACCTCCCTAGACAAGCTGGTGAACCGTCCTTCACCAAGGGCAGGTGTGTGGAAGCGCGCCTACTAGAACCTTTTGGGCCCAGCCTTGAGGGCCAACATACCGGTGGAGGCCCCTCCAGTGAAAGGCCGCCCTCTACGCCACCCAGGAGCCCTTGCCCAACAAGAGTAAAATAGTGGTCCCACACCCCTTCAGAGAGCACACCTGACGAGACACCTCCCACACCTGGGTGCCACCTGCAGTTATCTTACCAGCTCACTAGTCCCATACTCAGATCCTTATAATTCATATAGCATGTGTAATCTGTCATATTGTATTGTGTCAAGTCACTGTATTCTTTATGGGTAATATACATGTAAGAATTGTTAGCCTGTGTTTTTAAGGGCATGATCTGGACCCGGTCTTAGAAGGAACCCAATATCAGACCCACATACTCAGGGCAAGAATTTGATCTCTGAGTATGTGGCATAACGCTGGTGCAGTGGTTGGATCTAGGTCTTGTCAGGAGAGAGCACAATTAGGAACAAAAAGGGAAAATCTGACAAAATGGCAGCCAAACCACACGTACAATTACCAAAATTTGACCGTGAACAGAGCGATATAGACACATACATGTGTATAATTAAACCTCTATTGGATATTGGATTTGAAGATGACAAGGAAATGATAGCTGTAACACTACCCAACCTGGGAAAAGCAATCTTGCTTATCGCCACGAAGATCATCACCAAGTTGACATGGGCACAATTTTCACAAATTGTGTCACAAGCAGTCACACCATCACAGGGAAAAGTAGTAGCTTTGTCCCAGCTCGACGCCCTCACATACGACGGCAACCTGGACAACACTCTCAACCAGGCTAGGTGACTAGTCATCGCTGCTTACCCAGAGGCCGACACAGCCACCCGGGAACAACATATTTTCAACACTCAGTTAAGAATCCTCCCCAGCACTGTAAGAGAACACTTCACAATCTATGACCCAATGAGAGACCTTGACAGAGTTATTCAACTAGTCAGGCATCTTCTTGCCGCCCGCAACACCTCACAACACATCGGCACAGTGAGCAGAGTCCCGACGCATAAAGTACAACAACCAGAACCATGGATGTCCCCTACCCGCACCATTTCACAAACAGCACCCACTTTGCCCAGAGTGCTCCCCACCAAAAGATGTCCCCCTCCTAAGGAAAATACCAACCTGACCTCCATAAACCTGTGGATGTTTTCAGTATGTAATCACCGGTGCCCCATTCATGACATACGGGAACAACTTATAGCTGCCTGACAAAAAACAGCTACCCAAGGGCACCACAAGGTCTCCTCTATAGATAATTGCGACGGAGACTAAGCACTCTCCACCGAGTACTCCAACCCTGGTGAAGTAGGGCCACACGAAGAAGATGCCCCACAACAACTGGATTTTTTGGGACTGCCCCCGCACCTTCCCACGGTGGTGGGGGCCACCTCCCAAAAATATTGCCCACCAGTCTATAATAAGATGAGACTGAATGGGGGTGAAAGCAAGGCTACTGATTGACACACGCGTGGCCAGATCCTGCCTCTACCACTATTTTTACTCTCATCATGTCTCGGCTTTTGGCCCACTTCTCACTTCAGCTCACCTCGTAGATGTGGGAGATGGCCCCCTGCCTATCCATGGGGAAACCCGGGCCTTGCGAGCCAACACTCACCAGAAAGTATCAGCCAAACATCAGTTCATCATTTTTGATTCAGTCTGCAGTGCTTATGCCTAAGGTTGGACCTCCTGCAGAAACTATGCACCAGCATCGACTGCCACAAGTGACGTCTCCACTTCCAGAAGTCTCCAGACCCCCCCCAGCCACATTGCACATGCACTCCCACACCCTCTCCCTCATCCCACTCTCCTCCTGCTATGTTTTCTACCATACCCTCCCCTATTCCTAACCTTCCTGCTCCTCCACATACCACTTTCCGTGCTACTATTGCCTCCTCCCTTACTATCCCTCCTCAGCACGAGGCCTGGCACCACCTTAACAGGCCCACCATAACCTCTGTCTTATTCTTCCCTAACCTGTCTTCAGGAACAATCTCCTCCTGTCTACTATCTCCCACCTTCCTCCTCCCCACCTCGGGTTGGTATGCATCACCAACATTTCCACCACCCCTCACTCTCCATAAAGGATTAGTGGTCGGAGAGATGGAATAGGCCGAACCATGCGCACCCCCCTCCACCTCCCCTGCCACCCTTCCATCTCTACCTGAACACCTGACTCCACCCCAAACCAACAGCCTCCGATGCCTCCTCCTGGTCTTTCAAGACCTGTTCTCGTCAGGATCTGCAGATATTGGCCACACCACGTACCTGACACATGAAATCCACACCACAGGCCCACCAATTTGCTAACTGTCTCGGAGAAAAAACCCTAATCAGCGGGCTGAGGAAGATCAGCAGGTCCAGGAAATGCTCGATGCCGGTGTCATATCCCCATCCGCCAGCCCCTGGTCCTCTCCAGTTGTGTTAGTTGGGAAGAAAGATGACACCATGCACTTCTGTGTGGATTACCACCTTAACAACGTGACCACAAAGCATGCCACCCCCCTACCCAGGATAGATGACTCCTTTGACTCCTTGTACAGAGCATCCTGGTTCTCCACCTTGGATCTCCAGTCGGGATACTGGCAGGTCCCTGTGCACCCGGAGGACAGAGAGAAAACAGCTTTCGACAAGCAGCGGAAAGCATTATGAATTCAGTGTCCTCCCCTTTGTACTCTGCAACGCCCCCACAACCTTCTCTCGATTGATGGAGTCAGTTCTCAGTGTCCTCACCTGGGAAATCTGCTTGGCATACCTAGATGACGTTATCATCTTCAGCCGAACCTGGGCCAACCACCTCCAGTCCTCATTCGCATCTGACAGGCAAAGCTTAAGCTCAAGCCATTGAAATGCATCCTGGCTGAACGGTCCGTCTCCTTCCTAGGACACGTCATCTCCAAGGAAGACACAGCACCTGATCCTGTCAAACTGCGTGCTATCGCAGACCTCCCCATACCATGAGATGTCCAAGAAGTCCCTCCCTTTATTGGGCTCACGTCCAACTACTGACATCACAAAACCCCTCCATGACATGACTAAAAAAGGCAAACCTTTCACCTGGACAGACAATCGCATCAATGCTTTTCACACCCAAGACCAAGCTCATCACCATCCTGATCGTCGCATTCCCTGACTACGCCCTGCCTTTTCACCTGTATACCGACGTATTCCTAGCCCTTGCCTAAGTCCAGGAGGACGAGAATACATCATTGTTTGCGCCAGTTGTACTCTCAACCAGGCAGAAAAAAACTATGCCACCACCAAACGAGAATGCCTAGGCATTGTCTGGACCTTGGACCACTTTCAAGCCCATCTGGCGGGCACTCACATCACCATAATAACAGATCACCAATCTTTGGAGTGGCTACACCAGTTTCAGACCCACAACACCCAGTTAGTTAGATGGAGAGAATTTGATTTCGATATAGTGTATCAGCCTGGCAAATTACAAAAAAACGCCGACGCCTTGTCCTGGCTGCCCCTCAACGCGATCAGCACTGCCACCAGCCTCTTACAAAAATGGCAAAGCAAAGATTGCCTCAACTAGATACCACCTCAAATATTCTCTGAGTTCCACCAACGGGGCAACCATTCATTCGCCCATACTGGACATAGAGTGCTTGACCCTGACTCCGCCCTAGAAAAAATGACTCGCTTACACTCAGACAACGGCATACATCTGGGGACCAAGAAACTCGTACACATATTTAATTATACGTACTGGACACCTGGCCCCTCCTCCTTGGCGAAGCAAGCCATACCGGCTTGCCGTGCTTGTGCGCTAGAAAAGGACGTGACACGGATGCCAGGCCCTTCAGGAAACATCACTGCTCACAAGCCATGGCAACTTTAGTCCCTAGACATAGTCAGGCCCCTCCCTCCTAAAGCAGGCTACAAGTACATTATAACTTTTGTGGACACCTATTAGAAATTCCTGATCGCCTGCCCGGCCAAGGAGCACCACGCCATTGCCGTGGCAGACACCCTCGTCCGCCATGCTTTTCCCTACTTCGGCATCCCCCAGGTCCTTCACTCCGACAATGCCCGAGTTTACCATCAAAATGTGGAAAGAACTCGCCACCATCTTCGGGTACAAGCTTTCTCACTCTTCCCCATACTGGCCACAGGGAAACGGGATATGCGAAAGAAGTCACCGTACCCTCCTCAACCAAGTACGAGCCAGAATAGATGAAACACAAAACGAAGACTGGCCAGCCCACGACTGCGAAGGGAGAGTGGATGTTATGTTTTGAGTGGTGTGTGTGTGTGTGTGTAATTCACCGGGTCGGTCAGGATCACTTGATGGTCATGATCGTCAGCTTTTACCCTCTCGGAAGGGAGCTGGGAGCTCATATAGTCCGATCTAAGGGCAAAGCTGTGACCTTCGCTCTCTCGGAAGGGAGCTGACAGCTCATATAGTCCGATCTAAGAGCAAGGCTGTGACCTTCACACATGCGCACACCCATCCCCTTGCTCAAGGGGGACAGTAACCACCCACTTCATCAGTGAAACTTCACAACCTGAGCAAGGCGCGAACTCCCATCTACCAGATGGCAAGTGAGAACATTACCACTTTGCCAGAGAGCGGTGTGTGTGTGTGTGTGTGTGTGTGTGTGTGTGTGTGTGTGTGTGTGAGTGTGTGTGTGTGTGTGTGTGTGTGTGTTCCTTTACCTGTGAATGATTTTGTTGGAGTGGGGAGGGAGGTCTTGTACTGAAGGAATTTAGAGAGAGAGAGAGAGAGAGAGAGCTCTTTTGTATGCTAAAGTTAAAAGAGAGAGGAGAAGTGGAGGGTGAAGGAGGAGGGTGAGGTGTACGTGAGGAGGGGGGAGTGAAAAGAGGAGACGGAGAGAAAGTTGGGAAGTGAAATGGAAAGCACCGAAAATATAGAAATGAAACCTTGCATGACTCTTAACACACAACAACACATTCAGTCACAACACAATGTTCTTTACTTGGCTGTTTATTCATTAGAAAGTTTCCTGAATTTAAATACACAAAACTTTTAGGTCACCAGGTTCATAAGAGGTGTTGCTGAGTGGTAGTAGCTGGAGGTGGGGGGGCAGGGGGATGGGGGAGAAGGAGGTGGGGATGGGATGGTTTGGGGGTGGAGGGAGAGATGTGTGATAACCGGATGCACGCTGAAGAAGATGATCAAAATTCAATGATGCTCACAAATGTAATTATTCTATTAATTCTCCTGAAATTATATAGGGCAGTTAATGGGGTGCTTTCAAAGCTAGTATTCCGCTAGATGGCTCTCTCGATTTGGACAAACACATTCCCCGTGCTGTTGAAAAAGCAAATGTTTCTTTGTTAAATATCTACACTGTTGTGTGAAACTGTGAATCATAGTAATGTCATATACCGTAATAAAAATAATAATAAAAATAGAACACATGTATAACAGAGTGAATTGTTTGCAGTATATTTATCATAAACTGAAATTAAAATATCATTGATGGGATTTGATGGCAACGCGCCCTTTCAGTGGTCCTATATTTTTTAATTTCTGCTACGTTTAGTGCAAGTTTGGTGCTTAATACATAGTTTGTTCAGACTGTAAATTACGCCTAGTGGGTATTTTGATTCATTCATTCTCTATGTGGGAAGAAATTTAATGTTGAATAAATACTGGGTCTCGACATTTCCTCACTCCCTTCACGCATGCGCACTGCAAGACCGTCCTTTTTTTTTCACGAGAGATTTGTTTTCAAAACAAACGCACGAGGACTAATGCTTAAAATAATACAATTTAGAATACTTGTGGTCTGATTAGGATAGATGAAGTAAGGCACTGCAATTGCTTTGGTAAGTATGAGAAGCAACACGGGACTTCCTTGTGGTGCACATGCGTGAAGGGAGTGAGGAAAATGTTGAGTCCCAGTATTTACTCAACATTAAATTTCTGCCCACTTAGAGACTGAATGAGTCAAAATATCCACTAGGTGTAATCTAGTCTCAACAAACTATGTATTAAGAACCAAACTTGCACTAAATGTAGCAGAAATTAAATAATATTGGACCACTGAAAGGGCGAGTTGCCATCACGTGCCATCAATGACATTTTAATTTCCGTTTACAATAAATATAAACAATTCACTCTACGGTATATAAACGTGTTCTATTTGTATTATTTATATGACGGTATATGACATTACTATGATTCACAGTTTCACACAGCAGTGTAGATATTTGATGAAGAAAAATATGCTTTTTAAACAGCGCGGGGATTGTGTTTGTCCAAAGCGATGAGCCATCTAGCGGACTACTATAGTGGTACACACTTAAAGTGGCGCGTTGGGTGGGGCTGGACCCTGTGTACAGTGTTGCTAGTTTCCTAAACCCACGATGTGAAACGGCTGTCATATTTATAAAAGGCATCGCAAATAAGGTAAACACATATGAATACAATTTTAACGTATGTATTATATAATATATGGAAGAACAGAGAACTTATGTATAAAATATTTATATGGCAATACAGAAACGTGGCATAAATATTTTACAGTTGCTAAAAATATGTCACTTTTATCTGCTTTTACCGTAGTTCTGGAGTGGGTAATAATGTCACAATTATGATTATAAGATAATGTGCAGGAAAATAAGTAAAATTATTCCAATTTCTTAGTAAAAAAAAAATACATTTAATCATCGTGACCGGCAACACACAGCCCCAGTCTCAGCTAGGGAAAGCTTCCTCGTGTCGGTGTCACACTCATTTGTGACCTCGACACAGACAGAATGATAGCTCACCCAGCACACTCCTCACAAGACTTTTATCGCCTGGGTGGTGTGGAAATAAAGTAAAATTTACAGTATGTACTATTGGCCACAGAAGTTTCGTTCCTTTCATTGTGGGCGATTTGATGAATGTGGCAACGTGGTATATTCTCCCCCTCTACACCCCCTCCCTCCTTCCCCCTCCCCAGATAGCTTCTGAGGTTTATGAAGCTTGTTGTGAAGCATCTGAACGTCTGGAGTTTACTGCATGTTACTCGATATGATGGGCAAGATATAATTATTATGCCTCTTGCTAATGAAAATTTGCCAGTTCAATGACTGTATTCATTTTTACAGGAGTTATTAGAATTTATAAATGTGTCATGCCATTATCACCAAGTCACAGTGAGCTAATATATCTATTCTGGCATCATCCAAATACTAACACGTCTCGTGTCACTGTTCCAATATTGATGGCTACATTCTTATAATCTACTTAGGCCGACCAGTGCTACGAACAAGTTTGTGAAATGTTCTTTTCCAATCATTCATTCACTTATGCATTCATCTATGTGGGAGGAGTAAGAGCAAGAGGTTTAAAATAGGAAATATAGAATACACAAAGGACTGTGAAAGTGGTATCCACATTAGAAACAATGACTGGCAGCATCCAAGGGTGAACATACTATATGAAGAAATATTTTAATAAAACTGAGATAAGATTACCTGACTACAGTTACAACCAGATAATGAGATTGTGTTGATAATATAGGTGATT
>JAGKTI010020185.1:0-16509 GCA_018397915.1 Birgus latro | reverse complement strand
CAGCAAACAAGGGATGAGGCTATGGCATACCTTATGTCTGACTTGGCTCGTATCTCTGATTGGGGTAAAAATAATCTTGTTATTTTTAATGCATCAAAAACGCAGTTCTTACACTTATCAACCTGACAAAATCTTCCTCAGGATTACCCACTAATGTTTAATAATGTCCAGCTCAGTCCTGCATCATCCTTGAACATGCTTGGGGTTTCATTCTCTCGGGATTTATCTTGGAAAGAACATATTACATCTCTTGTGAAATCTGTCTCCAAGAGATTAAGTGTGCTAAGCCGACTCCGAACTTTCTTTACCCCTGCACAGTTGTTGACCTCGTACACGGGTTTTATTCGCCCGTGTATGGAGTACAACTCTTATGTGTGGGGAGGCTCCCCACATGCAGTTCTTCTCAATAGGGTGGAGTCAAAGGCTTTTCGTCTCATTAATTCTCCTCCTCTTGCTGATTCCCTTGAACCTTTGTCTCTTCGCCGCACTGTTGCATCTTTATCTCTCTTCTATCGCTACTTCAACGGTCACTGTTCCTCTGAACTGTCTGCTTGCATCCCTCCACCTCTATGACTGGCACGTAGTACCCGTCTAGCAACAAACTCTCATCCCTTTTCTGTCCAACTCTCTAATGCAAGAGTTAACCGTTACTCCCAGTCCTTCATTTATGCAACTGATCAACTCTGGAACTGTCTTCCTCTGTCTGTATTCCCTACTTCCTATGATCTCCAGTCTTTAAAACACAGTGTGTCCAGGCATTTCGAAATGAATGGATCTTAAATTTGGCTCTCTTTTGTATTGTGTTTACTTTTTCTTGGTAAAAACAGTATGCGAGCCCTGGCCTTTCGTTCATTCTTCCTTGCATTAAAAAAAAAACAACTTTATGTTTCGCACATGACTCACATTTGTCTATGTGAGTATGTATGTCTTTGCGTAACGTTGGCCAATAATATGACATCTGAGCCTCTCTGACTGTCCTGTCCTTGCCAGGATGCCCTGTGTATTATCCTTAAAATGCGTGGTATCGTTGTACTAGGAATAACTACCTAATATGTTTTCTATGATTTGTTTGTCCTGGATTTACCCTATATAAAGCATTGTTTACCATTGTGAATTGTTTAAGTGGTACATGTAACTTGGGTAATGGTACATCATCGCTTGACTCGAGATGATTTATTACTCTTGGCCATACTGGGTCCTGTCTTTGAGCTTGTGAGATTTCTTGATTTGTTGGGACCGTTTCATCCTTGCTGGGGAGTGATTCCCGTGGACTTATTGTAGTGACATTTAGTAAAGGATTTCGTGATAAGGCATCTGCTGCCACGTTCACTTTACCTTTTTTGTTGTGAATATATACACTGTATTTCTGGATTTTACATTTCCATCGTGCTCTCCTCCCAGAGAGAAGTTTTTCTTGGAACATGCCCACGAGAGGCTTGTGGTCTGTGTGTAGGTGAATTTCATATCTGTACACGAGGTCACAAAATTTCTGTAGAGCAGATATTACCGCTAAGGCTTCTATGTCTGATGTACAGTAATTTTTCTCTGCTCCTTTTATTTGTCTACTGGCAAAGGCAATGGGTTGGTATTTACCTCGTTTATCCTCTTGCATCAATACAGCACCTAAACCTTTGAGGGATGCATCTGTGCAAATTATGGATGGTTTTGTGAAGTTAGGAGAGGCCACGCAAGGTGCACATTTAAGTTTATCTTTTAATTCATTAAATACATTTTTTTGTTCCTCTCCCCATCTGAAATACTGCTCGTCTTTTCAGTAGGAGAAATAAGGGTTCTGCTATGTGAGAGAATTGTTTAAGAAACGCTCTGTAGTACCCGGCGAGCCCTAATAATTGTCTTACTTCATCCACATTTGCGGGTTCAGGGAAATCCCTTACTGCTTGTATTTTGTCCTCAGAAGTGTGGATTCCCTTTGCATGTAATCTGTGGCCTAAGAATTTTATTTCCTTAAATCAAAATTTACATTTAGACAGCTTAATATTTAAACCTGCATTGGCTAACTTGTATAGTAGCTGGTCTAATTTCTGTAGATGTTCTGCTATTGTGGGTGTTGCAATTATGATGTCATCCAGGTAGATAAATATACTGTCGCCTAATATTCCAGTCAATACGCTATTCATTAATCGCTGGAATGTGTCTGGAGCTGTCCTTAATCCCATCGGCATTCTCTTATACTGATAATGCCCACTGTCTGTAGAGAAAGCAGTGTATTTGCAGGATCCTACATCTAATCCTATCTGGTAATAGCCGCTTAATAAATCGATTGTAGAAAAGACCATATATTCTGGTCCAATGTTGTGCAGGACATCACTTAACAGTGACATGGGAAAACGGTCGGGAATAGTTTCATGATAAAATTTGCGATAATCAACAACTGCCCTCATTTCCTTGTTTTGTTTAGGTACAAAGAAAAGTGGTGCGTTCCATGGGGATACTGAAGGTTCACTGATGTCCAAACTTAACATTTCAACATACTGCTTTGCTAGTGCACGTTGTGAATGAGCAACTCTGTACACTGGCACATTGGTTGTGTATTCTGTTTTACGCTAATATGGTGCTGGATTAGATTTATACACCCTAAGGTTTCGCCAGGTAATGCAACAGCTTGTCGATGTTTTTGCAGTTCGTATAGTAAATCATTTTTCACATCAGAATTATCTGAGGAAACCAAATGCTCCTTTATGCACTGTCTGTCTGACGAGTTTACTTTGCTGGACGTTCCAGCTACTGCCACTTCGCATTATAGTAGCCGGGCATATCTCTAACCTGCAAATACATGTTTCTTTCTCAATCTTCACATCTCCGTTCATGGTGTTAGGTAAAATGACATGTTTCACCCTTTCATTTAATCAACACTGGGTGCTCTCCATCAAAAGGCCATTTATTCTAACTCTCTCTTCTAATGCAATTACATTACAAATTCTCAGTTTACTCTTAATCGTAACTTGCATGAATAATTTTGTTGGTAAATTTATATCATAATTAATGCTTGCTTGGTGACTGAGCGAGTCACGGTTGCATTGTGGGTGAGTGAGTGAGGAGAGGGTGTCGGCCGCTGACAGTTGGTCTGCGCGCCCATTTTCTTTGAGAAGTTGTACGTCGGACTCACCCATTTTGGTTTTGTGTGTAATCGTTCTTGTGAAGCTAGTTTTCCTATAATTGCTGGTTGTATTATCAGGAGATGAAATTTCCTCTATGAATTCGCTGTCATAATGAATTCCATTGAAATGTGGCATCAATATTGCCTTTTCTGTCCTCATTGTATTTAGTCCAAGCAACATATGTCAGGTATAATTATTCCCCTGTACATGGGGATCCACAGGTATACATGGAGAGTCTTGAGGAGGATGACTGGTGAACTTGTAGAACGGAAGGCAATGGCAGATTACGTGAGTGTGGATGAATGAATGAGAATAGTGTTGGATGCAAGAGTGTGGAGAGGGTGGGGGAGTGGAATCTCTGACCATCACTTAGTGATGGAAGGTGAGGCTGCAAAGAAAGTGGGTGAAGAAACCAAGGGGAAGACAGGAGGAAATAGCTCCTGTGAGAAGAGTGGAGAAGTTACAAGATAGTGAGAAAATGGCAGAGTATAAGAGCATAGTGGAAGAAAGATTGGGAAGGTATGAGTTAGAGCAGGTGGAAGGGGTGGAAGATGTATGTAAGATTTTCACGGAAGAGATAGGCGCAGCGTGTGAGGAGGTTTGTGGAGTGAGGAGGAGATGCAGGGGTGTGCAAGGGACAGCATGGTGGAATGATGAGGTGAAACGAGCTGTGGAACAAAAAAAGAAGGCATATAGTGAATGGCTAGCGAGCAGAGGTAGGGGAGAAGATGAGAGAGAGAAGAGAGAGGTCTATGTGAGCTGGAGAAGAGAGGTGAAGGGATTGGTGAAGGAGAGTAAGAAGAAAGTAGATGAGGAGTTTGAGAGGAATCTGAGTGTAAAATGGAGGGAGACTAAGAAATTGTTTTGGAAGGAGGTAAAGAAAGTAAAACAGTGTGAAAGGGGATATAGTAGGGAAGTGAAAGATGGGAATAATAGATTGCTGGTGGAGAAGAGAGAGAAATTGAAGAGATGGAGGGAGCACTTTGAGGATTTGTTGAATGTAAAGAGTGAGAGCAGTGCGAGTATAAGTGGTTGGGAAATGGCTAGGAGAAGAAGAGGTGAGAGGAGGGAGGAAGAGATCAGACGGAAGTAGTGGAAGCAATGAAGAAGATCAAGTTGGGAAAAGCCCCAGGAATTGATGAAGTGTGTGGTGAAATGCTGAAGTATGGGGGTGAGATTGTTGTGGAATGGATATGGAAGTTGTGTAGATTGGCTTGGAAAGAGGGAAGGGTTCCAGAGGACTGGAAATCAGGTATAATTGTTCCTTTATATAAAGGAAAAGAAGAGAGAGAAGTATGTGGTAACTATAGGGGTATTCGCCTTCTTAGTGTGACTGGAAATATATATTGTAGAATACTTATTGACAGGGTTAGGCACATAACAGAGGAGTTAGTTGGAGAAGAACAAGGAGGATTTAGGAAGGGAAAAGGGTGTGTAGATCAGATATTTGTTCTAAGATGTTTAGTGGAGAAGTATCTAGAGAAGGGAAAGAAAGTGTATGCTGCCTTCATGGACTTGGAGAAAGCTTATGACAGAATAGATAGGCAAGGTATGTGGATGGTATTAAGAATAAATGGAGTGGAGGGGAAATTGTTGAGTGCTGTGAAGAGCATGTATGAAGGAGCTAGGGCTACTGTGCGAGTGGATGGTGAGCTAAGTGAGTTCTTTGATCTGAAAGTGGGACTGAAATTGGGTTGTGTGATGTCTCCATGGCTGTTTAATATATACATGGATGGGATTGTGAAGGAGGTGCAAGGTAGGGCAGTGGACTTGGGGGTGGCTCTAATGAATGAGGGCCAGATGTGGAAGATTCCGGTGTTTTTGTTTGCTGATGATACAGTATTGTTGAGTGGAGATGATGGGGAGCTGCAAGGTTTGGTGAATGAATTTGGGACAGTGTGTAAGAAGAGGAATTTGAAAGTCAATGTAAACAAGAGCAAAGTTATGGTGTTTGAGAGGAATGAAGTCACAGAATGCACAGTGAGGATGGATGGTAAGGATATGGAGAATGTGAGTGCATTCAAGTACTTGGGCAGTGTGATGAGTAAGGATGGAAGTTTTGGGGATGAAATACTTGATAGGGTACAGCAGGGAAGGAAGGTGTTGGTTCATTGGAAGCGGTGATGAGAAATAGGAAGGTGAGTATGGAAGTCAAGAAGTCACTGCATGATAATATCGTGATCCCTACCCTAACGTATGGAAGTGAGGCATGGACCTTGCTAGAGGGTAAAAAGTCAAGAGTGAGAGCGTTGGAAATGAGAGGAGCATGTGGAGTGACATGGAGGGACAGGCTGACGAATGAAGAAGTGAAGGAACGTTGTGGGGTGGATGTGGAAGTGGTTGAGAAGATTAGGGGAAATTCACTGAGGTGGTTTGGACATGTGGAGAGAATGGAGAATGAAAGACCGACTAAAAGAGTGTATGCAGGTGGGGTTGAGGGAGGGAGAGGGAGGGGAAGGCCGAGGATGAGGTGGAGGGATGGAGTTGAGAGATATATGAGGGAGGGGGGAGTGAGCTGGGGGGAGAGTAGGCAAATGGCGGGTGACAGAGCGAAGTGGAGGCGTTTTGTCTGCGGCCACTCTTTGCGGGATTAGGGCGTCGGGCTATAGATAGATAAATAGATAGACAAAGGAAAAGGGGAAAAAGATGTGTGTGGTAATCATAGGGGCATTTGCTTTCTTAGTATAACAGGAAAAGTATAAGGTAGGATATTTATTGACAGAGTTAGGGGAATAACAGAGGAATTAGTTGGAGAACAACAGGGAAGAGGTTGTGTAGACAAGATATTCATTCTCTGATCTTTAGTGGAAAAGTTTCTAGAGAAGGGCAAGAAGTTGTATGCAGCCTTCGTGGATTTTTAGAAAGCATATGACAGGATGGATAGACAAGGACTGTGGAAAGTATCAAGAATATATGGAGTAGATGGGAAGTTGTTGAAGTTAGTGAAGAGTATGTATGAGGGTGCTAAGGCTGCAGTGCGTGTGGATGGTGAACTGAGTGATTTTTTCCATTTGAAGGTTGGATTGAAACAACGATGTGTCATGTCTCCGTGGTTGTTCAGTCTGTATATGGATGGGGTTATAAAAGAGATACAAGGTAGGGCAGTGGATGTTGGAGCGGCCCTAGTGAGAGAGGGCAGTGTTTGGAAACTCCCTGTACTGTTGTTTGGAGATGATGCTGTGTTGTTAAATGAAGACGAAGCGGAGCTGCAAGGCTTGGCAGATGTTTGGGAGAGTCTGTAAGAAACGGAATCTAAAGGTGAATGTAGGGAAGAGTAAAGTGATGGTCTTCGAGAGAAGTGAAGTCAGTGAATGTACAGTGAGATTGAATGGGGAGGATATGGAGAATGTGAGTGCATTTAAGTACTTGGGTAGTGTGATGAGTAAGGATGGAAGTTTAGAGGGTGAAGTGCTTGAAAGGGTGCAACAGGGAAGAAAGTTGCTGGTTCCCTGAAAGCAGTGATAAGGAACAGGGAAGTGAACAGGGAAGTGAAAAAGCTGCTACATGACAGTATTGTGATACCAACTCTAACTTATGGAAGTGAAGCTTGGACCCTTGGAGGGACAGAAGTCAAGAGTGAGAACAGTGGAAATGAGTTATTTGAGAGGAGCATGTGCAGTCACATGGAGAGACAGACTGACAAATGAGGAAGTGAAGGAGCATTGTGGTGTGGATGTGTATGTGATAGGAAGCGTTACGTAGACACATTAAGGTGGTTTGGCCATATGGAGAGGATGGAGAGTGAGAGACTGACGAGGAGAGTGTGAGTGCGGTGGAGGTGGGGAAAGGGAGGGGGAGACCAAGGATGAGATGGAGAGATGGAGTGAAGAGGTATATGAGAGAGGGGGTGTGAGCTGGGAGCAGGGCAGTGAAATGGCGGAGGACAGAGCGACATGAAGGCGATTTGTCTGTGGCCACTCCTTACGGGATTAAGGCGTCTGGCAATAAATAGATAGATAGAACATATTTCCTCTAATTGATAATTTGTCTCTTATATAAAAGATGGAAGTGAATGATTTTGAAGTCTGTTGTTTTACACACACATTGCCCACGTATTTCATTGTACAGCTAAAAAAAAAAAATCTTATTTTAGGCAACATTATTATGAACACCGGATATGTTTGGCTGAAAAAAGGTAACAAAAAAATTGGCAACTTTAAACTGCAGTAACATAAACCAAAACATAACTGAGCAAGGGAGGCCGGTGTCACAACTTTTTCCTTTAGTTACAGATTTTTTTCCTGTAAGTTGGGAGCAACTTGTAAACAAGCTTCTTCTTCATGTTATGGGACCTGAACTTGGTGGACTACAGGCTGAAGTTACCTTTCTCCTACAGTTCACCATCCTCTTCACATTTTTCACCTTCCACACCCAATTTTCAATCTCCATCCGTTCATCATACCCAAATTATCTCAGTCTGCCTCTCCTTATCACAACATTATAACATTCAAGTGTGGTAATGTGCTGAAGTTTTAATTCAAGTGGTGGCTGGAGGTTTTTCTATCTTATAAGACAGTATCCGGAACTTAGGTTGGTCACCCACAGCATAAATGATCTGAACTATTGTAGCCCAGCCTTTTGTATACCCACTTATCTCCCAAAGGTTTCTTTTATTTTTTTTTTACTTGGCCTCCCACAGCACAAATTATCTGAACTATTGGGACTGTTGTAGCCTAGCCTTTTGTATACCCATTTCTCTGTTTTCCCCGCCCCCCCTCTTTGTTAGATATATAAATAGTACACTATATTTTTGACTGATTTCTCTTTTCAGATGATGGGTTGTGTATTGTGTGAGAACCAACACAGGCACACACACTACCTCGGCTGGCTTCTGCACATCACCTCTGCTGTACAAGCTGACCTGTGTCCAGCACTGAGGACTCTATCACCACCAAGAAGTTGTCCTACATTCATTTTCCAAGTTTCTACATTGAGATATATAATTACTGTGAGGCAGAATCAGTTAGTACTCGTTGTAGTCAGAAATATTGGCTGGAAGTGCACAATGCCTGAAAAAAAAGTATAGTTACCCATGTTGTTGCACTGACTGTTGTGACCCCAAGCTTATCGGTACGTGAACCCGGTGGACTGCAGGTTGAAGCTACTCTTCTCCTGGACTCCACGAACATCCTTTTAGAAGATAGGAAGGGTGATGAGGGTTGTTTGTATACCCGGGTATGTATATCAGACTCGGCAATGTGTGAAGTCGTCACTCTCCAGCACCTAGGTGATTGATATAGCTTTACAGCAAATCCTGTTGCTCTTCTTTTTATTAAAGTCATAAAAATCCTCAGTGTATTTCATAAACTTCCATCACTATTATATTAACTGAAATAGTAAGCATATAGCTACAAAACATAGGAGGTTACTCTAGATCATGTAATCCTTTAATGCCACATAATAAGCATTGAGGCCTGGAGTTAGGCTATGTAGTCCCAAAATGTAAGATTCTGGTGACCACTTGCTTGCCCTTCAGAGGCATCTTGTGATCTGTAAACCCAAACCACCTCTGGATGCGAACCCTGATGGATCACATTCAGTTGGAGAACCATAACCCACTAGACCACCAGTTGTCAGTTACTAGAAAGCATTTTTGAATTTTAATCCATGTTTCAAAATGCAAAGAAAAAAGTCAGGCTACTTTGTTTTGAGACATTGTGCATTACGGTATCTAAATTTTATGCTCCAATTCATAAAAAAAAACAAATATTATTGCATATGCTCAGCCACCTTATTTGGAACTAAAATTGCAATATGCATGGTTAGTGTTATTTTGATGGTGTTCTTACCGTTTAACAGAATAGTGGTAATTTAACTTACTTAGCCTGCTGTGAATTATACTATGTACCTATAAAATGAGCTCACAGTACACCTAGAGTGGCATACAGGTGAGAACTTCTTGCTTTGTTTTTAGTCTCTTGCATTGCTTAGTGAAGGTACAGTAGAGTCATTATTATCCAAGGCTAGTACATGGCAATGTTCTAGTGGACGATTGTGGGGAAGGGGTTTGATGATAGCCAATACCCTCTTTAGGGACGAAATGATCCACATGTATACGTGGCGAGTGATAAAAAGGGTGGGTGGTGAATTGAATGAACGGAAAGCAATGATTCATTATAATTCGATATGTGTATGTGGATGACAGAATTAGAAGGTACGTAATGGATGCAAGAGCATTCAGAGGCTGGGGAAGTGGACTTTCTGATCACCATCTTGTGGTGGATTAAGAAGAGAGTGGATGAGGAATTTGGAAGGAATTTGATTGTAAAGTGGAGGAATGTAAGAAAATATTCTGGAAGGAGGTGAAGTGAATTAGATAGGGTAATAGAGAAATTAGTCGGGGTCTGAAAGATAAATATGGTTGGTTGATAGTGGAATAGGAAGAAAAATTGAGCAGATGGAGAGAACACTTAGAAGAACTGTTAAATATACTGAATGACAGAAATACGAGTATAAGTGGCTGGAGAATGGCTGGGAGAAGGAAGGAGATGAGAAGGGAGGAAGAGATCAGTAGGACCGAAATACTGGAAGCAATGAAGAAATAAACAAAGGGGAAAGCCCGGGGAATTGATTGAGTGTGTGGTGAGGCGATGAGGCATGGGAGAGAGGTATTAGTCGAATGGATACAGAACGTGTGTAGATTGGCCTGGGAGGAAGGTAGAGTCCTGGAGGATTGAAAGTCAGGTATAATTATTCTCCTGTACAATGGAAAAGGGGAAAGAGAAGTGTGTGGTAATTATAGTGGCATTTGTCTTCTTAGTGTAATAGGGAAAGTATTATATGGTGGGATACTATTGACAGAGTTAGGGAATTAACAGAGGAATTAGTTGGAGAACAAGAAGGGTTTTAGAAGGAAGACATTGTGCAGATATGAAAAATTATCCTTATATCTTAAGCATAAACGTCACTAGAGAAGGGAAAGAAGTTGTATGCGACCTCATGGATTTGGAGAAAGTATATGGCGGAGCGGACAGAGAAAGAATGTGGATTTTTTTTAGACTATAATATATTCTTATTACATATATTCCTATTCATAATATATTCATATTCATATTATGAAGTAAATGGGAAGTTGTTGAATGCCGTGAAGAGTATGTATGAGGGTGCTAATGCTGCAGTATGTGTGGATAATGAACTGAGTGAATTTTTTCTGTCTGAATGTTGGATTGAATCAGAGATGTATTATGTCTCGATGGATGTTCAGTCTATATATAGATGGGGTTAAAAAAAAAAAAAAAGATGCAAGGCAGCACTAAGGATGTTGGATCGATCCTAATGAGTGAGAGCAGGGTTTGGAAACTTTCTGTACTGTATTTTTTGCAGATAATACCGTATTGTTAAGTGAAGACGAAAGGGTACTGCAAGGCTTGCTGAATGAGTCTGGGAGAGTGTGTAAGCAACCGAATCTAAAGGTGAGTGTAGGGGAGAGTAAAGGTATGGTCTTTGAGAGAAATGAAGTCACTGAATGTACAGTGAGGTTGGAAGATGGGGAAATGGAAAATGAGAGTGGATTTAAGTACTTAGGTAGTGTGTTGAGAAAGGATGGAAGTTTGAAGGTTAAAATGCTTGAAAGGGTACAGCAAGGACGAAAAGCTGCTGCTTCTTTGAATGCAGTAATAAGAAATGTAGAGAAGTGAGCATGGAATTTTAAAAGTCGTTGCTTGATAGTACTATAATACCAACTCTAACGTATGGAAGTGAAGCTTGGACCTTGTTGGAAGGACACAAGTGAAGAATGAGAGCAGTGGGAATGTATTATCTGACAGAAGTATGTG
The DNA here is from genome assembly GCA_018397915.1 of Birgus latro. NCBI lineage: Eukaryota > Metazoa > Arthropoda > Malacostraca > Decapoda > Coenobitidae > Birgus > Birgus latro. The sequence goes on along the minus strand of JAGKTI010020185.1, from coordinate 5,615 downwards.
CAGTTACATGGAGAGAAAAAAATTCAAATGAGGAAGAGAAGGATCGTTGTGGTGTTGATGTGGGTATAATAGAAAGCGTTAAGAGTAATACATTAAGGTGGTTTGACCATGTGGAGAGGATGGAGAGCGAGAGACTAACGAGGAGAGTGTATGTGAGTGAGATGGAGTCGGGGAGAGTGAAGGCTAAGCCGAAGATAAGATGGAGGGATCGAACGGAGAGGTATTTCACTGAGGGGGGTTGTGAGCTGGGGGAGAGCAGTGAAATGGCGGGGGACAGGGCGACATGGAGGCGATTTGTTTGTGGCCACCCCTTACGGGATTTTGGCGTCTGGCACTTGATGGATAGATAGATAGACGCTATTTCGAGCGAAGAATACAATCTTCATATAGGATAGACTGATAGTTTATAAATGGCACTGTAGGGAGTTCAGTTACGAGCCGGGTCAGGAGTAGTAGGGGATGTATTCAATATTTCTTAAATATTTGCAAAAAGGTAAACAGTGGATAAAGCACATGAGAAGCATTACAAGATATGGGTGATATTTAAGGTCCTGGAAAAAGCACATGACAGAAGTCTAGGAAGGTATTACACAGGCTACTATAAGGTGTTAAAGGATAATTGGTTAATGCTGTACAAAGTTTCTATGACGGTAAAGAATAGATGTTTGAGTGACTGAATTAATATCAGTTTTATAGCAAGACAAGCATGTGCACGCCTGTTCTTACCTTACCTAATTGTTCTTACGTAATTGTATCTTTAGAGGAATGAGTCAAGCTCGTACTATCCCGTGTATTAAACCATTTTTATCATACATATGCTTAAATTTATGAATAGTTTCGGCACACTCTATTTCATTCGGTAGTGCATTCCACTGATCAATTGCCTATTTGGGAAACTGAAATTCCTTACGTCTTTATCGCCACTCTTCTTGTAGTTTTGTGCAGTGTGCTCTTGCTGATGCTTCCCCAAAGGTTGTATATTCATTCATGTTTATTTTCTCTTTCCCTAAGATGCATTCATATAGCATAATCATGTCTCCTCTCTTCCTTCTCTCTTGCAGTGTTGGTAGATTCAGTTTTTCTAGTCATTCTTCGTAGCTTAGATTCCTTAAGCTTGGTTACCATCTTGTAGCTGCCCTTTATACTTTTTCAATCTTATCTATGTGTTTTTTGAAATGAGGATTCTAGACTACTGACACATACTCCAGGGGTGGTCTGATGAATGATATTATCTTTCTCAGCATGTCTCCATTTATATATGTGAATGCTATTCTCATAATAGCAAGCAATGTATGCATGTTATGTACCTTCTCACTGATGTAGTGAGCTGGAGATAGTCTGTTACTGATAAGCACTCCTAGGTCCTTCTCCCTCCCTGATACGTGTAGGGTTGATCTTCCTAACTTATAATGCCAATGTGGTGTTTTCTCACTTGTACCAAACTTAATTACATGACACTTCTCCACATTAAATTCCATTTGCCATTTATTGCTCCATTCATGAAGCTTATTTAACCCGAGGCATCCCATTGACGTATGTGTCCGTCACAACGTTTTGTCACAGCTAGACCCATCGATGTACGGGTACGTCGCACAATTGGAAGGTTCATAATTTGCACAATTTTCAAGTTTCATGGGTGATTTCTGGTAGGCATATGTGGGAGACGTTCCTCTGCCTGCTGTCAAGCGGGGATACTGCCTGGCCCCACCTAATCCCCATTCCCCCCTCCCCCCCACACTGGGCAATTCACCTGTTAGCAGTAACCTGGCCAGTAAAGGTATGTTGCCCCACGGTCTCTCCAATGACGAAATTCACGGTGAAAGTAATTCCTGAAGTGGAGAACAAAGAAATCAAGAAGCTAGAGCAAGAAACAAACAGAAGTGATGAGGTGGTAATGTCATAAAGGAAGGTGCCATGTGTGAATGTGTTTGGTGACTGAACAATTCTTCTATTGCCTATACAAATGTGTGAGAACCAATATAGTCTTTTACTACACATAAATATTTACCAAATACATAAATAAATACTTAATTTAAAGTGGCTTGAATTAGTTAACCCTTCCATAGTTCGTTTTCTTTAGCCAGGTACCTTGAGAAAGAGGGAAAATGTGAGGCTGTCTTATCACCTGTAGCACCATTTATAGCCTCAGGAGGGCAATTTCTCTATAAATTTTCGATGTTTTTCACCAAAAGCGAAGGTTTGAGCCAAAAAAGAAAAAATTCTGATGATGCTCGGGACTGGGGGGTATTGGAGGTGGGAAATCGGTCAGGACGTGATGGGTTAATTCCTCTTGCAGCTCTTTGCAAGAGACTATGTGAGTAATTTTCCTTTGTATTTTTGCATCATCCGCAAACATATTCAGATAACTTCCATTTCCAGTGTTACTGTCTATGTCATTTATATATACTATAAACATAATTGGTGCCAGCACTGAGCCCTGTGGCACTCCGCTTGTCACTTCTCTCCATGATGAGTAATTTCCAGTTAATACTGTTCTCATTTCCCTTTTTCTGAGAAAATCATGCATCCAACAACACAGATTGCCTTGGATACCTCCTTGATGGTACAGTTTCCATAAAAGTCTTTGGTGCGGTACTCTGTCAATTGCTTTCTTGAAATCTAAATAGATACTATCCACCCATCCTTCTCTTTTCTGCAATGTTTCTGTAACTCTATCGTAGTAGCGTAATTGATTAGTAACACATGATCTTCCCTTTCTAAAACCGAGCTACCATTCTGTTATCATACTATGTTCTAGATGGTTTACCCAAACTTTTCTTATCAGTATCTTACAACACTTGTCAGTGAGACTGATTGGTTGTTTAGTGGATTCTGTCTATTCCTTTTCTAGGATAGGGGAACAATGTTTGCTTTCTTCCAAATATCAGGTAGTTACCTTGACCTAAGGATTCATTGGATATTAAATACAATGGTCTGCTTAACTCTTCTGCACATTCATATATCTCCCAACCTGAAATTTCGTCAGGACCATTTGTTTTTCCTTTGTCTAATTTACTTAACTCATCCTGTGCTTCTTTTTCGGATATTTGTATATCTGGTAATACATGTGGGGCATGCATGTTCCATATCATCTCTTTCAAACTTATTTTCTTTTGTAAAATCTGATTGGAAGTTTTTATTTAGTGCATCACAAATATCTTTCTCTTGTGTATAGATGATCCACTTATCTGTAATGGACTGTATTATATATTTAACTTTGGTTTTGCTTCAGATGTAGCTGTAAAACAGCTTAGGTTGATCACTACTTTTGTTTATAATGCCTTCGTCAAACTGTCTCTGAGCCTCCCTATAATCTTTTCTTACCTGTTTTCACTTGTTCAATGCCCCCTCAGTATTGTGTCTTCTGTAACTATTCCACATCAAGTCTCTTTTCTCTTTTGATTTTTTACGTTCTGTATTAAACGATTTATTTATTTTCATCTCTGTTTCTTTGTGCTGAGGGAAGTAATTTTGGACTCCTATTCAGTAATGTTTTCTATATATAATATTTAAATCTTGACCACTAAGCTCCTATTTCCAATCTGTTTCTAAGACATTCTTCTTCAGGTCATGATAGTTGCCCTTTTTGTAGTTTAGATTCTTTTTTAACTCTCATTATTGGTAACGTTATATGGAATCCTGAAGTTACAGTTTATTACTGCATGGTCGCTTTTGCCAAATGGAGGGTGTATATTGTCAGTTTCATTTTCTTACCTAATAAATGTAAGATCTTGTACTGATGGATCAACAAGTTCTCTTTTTCTTGTGTTTTCCTTTACATGCTGTGTTAGGAAGAATTCCTGCACAAGATGTAGTTGCTTTTGATCCCAACAGCTTTCACAGATTTTTACATGTAGGGAATTCCAATTTATATTTGTACTGAAATCTCCAGTTAATATAATTCTTTCAGATTTCTCTTCCATTCTATGCAGTAATGTTCATAAGCTCTGAATTGTACTTTTTGCCAAGTTTTCATATTTGGCTCTTTCCCAAGTGTTTGTTTTGGGTGGCTTGTATAAATTTGCCACAATTTGTTTCCCCTTCAGATGCGTTAGTCTCCAATGCAATCAGTTCTGCTTGTGAAGGTATATCTAGTTTTATTTCTTTGACTTGTAGATTTTTCTTTTAAGATTATAACTCCTACTCCCTTTCTTAAATTTCTGTCCCTTCTCCATATATTGTATTCCTCTAAGTTAGGGTATCGTTTGATATCTTTGGGGTTAATTTTGATTCAGTCAGGCAAATAATATTTGGTTCCTTTCCTATGGTATAGTCTATCTCTAATAATTTAGAAATAATTTCTTCTACATTTGGGTGCATCAACTCATCTTGTTTACATACTTACCATAACTTGATTCTACTACCTTCCTCCTTCTTAGTCCTTGTTGGTTATGTACCACTTTCGTACATGCAATCGAATTACTTTGTAAAAAAAAAAATGTACTCTTCATCTGATCTTCTTTCGTTCTTTGACTTTGCCTCCTCCTTTTCTCTTTTAGTATTCCCAAGTCCTCTTGAGTTAGGCATCTTTTTATCCATACTTTTTAAAATTCCTCCATTTCCATGAGTTTGTTTGCATTTATCAGTATTTCCTCCACAGTGTTCACACTCTGGAAGGTTACTTGCAGGGGCCTTGACTTATTTCTCTCATATTTCCCTAGCCTTTTCTGTTCCTCTATGTCATTGTTATAGGTTTCCTCTGGTACTGTACTTCCTTCAATTTGCTTATTATATTTGCCATCTCCTTTTTGTTTCTCAAAATACTGTTTACTTCCTCCTCATTTATACCAGTGACTGCTATAGATTTATTGATATCTGCTGAATCTTTGACCAATTTAGGGTTGTCTTTCTTTACTTTCACCATTTCAGCATACGTAGCTTCCACACATCTTTGTACCTTTGCAGCACGTCATTCATCTGGGTTATCTTCTCTTCAGTATCACTGCTTTGGTCTATCAGATTGCTTGCTTGACTTATTGTCTCTGTATCATTTCTGAACTCCTCCATAATACTCTCGTGGTTGACAACTGTATTGCTATTTCAGCAATCTTCCTTTTAAGTGAACCTACCTCAACTGACAGCTCATCAACTGTTGTGTCTTTCTTGTTTAATCCCTTTACTAATTTGTCATTTTCCTCCTTGAGCATGTGCAATTGCTTCTTAATTTCATCCATTTCACTCTGAAATCATCATCCTGTTTTCTACATTTATTCCTTTTCTTAATTCCTTCCATATTTGCTTTACTAAATATGGTGGTCATCGTGTGGTACTGAGTAAAAAAAATTCTACTTACAACAACGTATCTCGGTACTCGCCTGTAGACAAAACAGCTGATTGGAGCTTGATCAGCACATTCCTACAATAATTGGCTGTATTCTGTTATTTGGACAACACCTTTTCTTACATTTGCTCTGCTATATTATAACACCATTTAGTTTAGCCTAGTACAGAGCATGACTCATATAAAAACACTATTTAGGTATGGTCAGTTGTGGCCACGGTGGCCAGGGCAAAGCAAGGTGACATGTGTTGTTTCTCTGTCGCCTAAACTGTGTGTGTGTGTGTGTGTGTGTGTGTCACGGTGAAGCTAGGTGATTTGTGTTTTTTTGTCATAT